>SJYC01131932.1:0-10171 GCA_006408675.1 Madoqua kirkii
ATTAATAACACTCATGTGGTATGACTCCTGTGAGAGTAACCTAATGCACAATTGTGCGATTGTGTTTTTGTTGTTAATACTCCTAATGTTTACTCTGTAACAGGATCACTCTCCTGGCTAGATTTGTGTTGTGAGCTCATGAATTGCTTGTTGTAGACATACTCACACTCTGGATATCAGAATGAGAATGAGATCTAGCCTAGAAACATCTATCTGTGCTTCTTTATAGCCATGTCATTGGAATAATCATTTAGCCTCACCAGACTTCGGTCTCCTGATGGAAATGTTAATAGTCATCATTATATTCATATTAACAATGAGTGACAGATATTTGTTAAGTATTTACCATGTTCCATTCTTTGCTAAGAGTTTTAAATTGATTATTTTTAAAGAATTCTTATAATAAACCTCATTTACAACATCACCATCATCTTCATACTTCATCCTACCCACACCTAACTTTAAACGTTTCAGAGGCTTCTCGTTCCTTCAGGATAAAAGCTAAAATCTTTTACATAGCCTCCATATTTCTGTACTCCTCACTGTTTTTCACTACTGCTGCCTTTCACTCCTTTTCTATCAGCCACACACAGCTTGCTTGCTTGTTTACTTTCTTTTTTCATCAATTTCTTTAATACAGAATGTTTACCTTCCTCCCATTAAAGATACACTTAGGAATATTTTCAACACGTACAACTAAAGCTGCATGTAGACAAAGCAGCTCCTTAAGTCAACTGGGGAAAGAATATTACCTATGTAGAAAAATAATGGACAAATCATTACTAAGAGGCAATTCATAAACTAGGGAACACAAACAGAAGTAAATATTATGCTCAATTTCACTAATTTTTAAGAAATGCAAACTAAAACAATGAGATGGTCTGTTTGCCTTTTAGGGGTTCCTAGCATTGATGACAAGGAAAGAGAATTCTAATATTCTTCTCATCCACTTTTATATATACGTACTAAGATTCTAGCTATGTGTCTCACAGCACTGCTTATGTATTATACGGAAGATCTACACCACTTACCTAAGCATAATATAGCTGTATATGAACACAAGAAAAAAATCAGCAAATAACAGAATATTGATATATTGCTTCAAAGTATAACTGACATGACAGAGAAACCTATAAAATCAGTACAACTCCAGTATTTCACATTTTTTATTATACTGATGAAATATATAAAGCCATCTACGCAATAAAGGTAGAAACCAGTAAGTGTCACAACAATGTCTGGAATGAAACACTTGAGATATTCTGCCCTCTAAAGAGAAATATCATGTTGAATACCATGCGTTTGTCACTTAACAACAAGAGTCTATGATGCAGCTGGTACATTGATACGCCACCTGCAACTGCTTGTCAAAAGCTCTAGTATGTACAGCTTGTAAATAGCATCATTCAGAGTGTAATTGTACAAAACTTTTATATGGAAGCGGTGAGGAAAAACAACTCACAGCTATTATACTAAGTCAAGATTAACTCAGCCCCATCATTTTTACATTTTTTTTACTTTGAAATAATTATATTTTCACAGAGTTGCAAACAGAGTGAAGAGGTTCCATATACCATCCACCCAGTTCCTTTGAATGATGACATCTTATGTAACAATAGAAAAATATGAAAAACAGAAAATTCATTCTGATACAATGTGTCTGTAGCATTTTATTACGAGTGCCATTTAAAACGTGTATTACATGTGCAGATTCTTGCAGCTACCTCGAGGTTCCATCACCACAACCACCTTACAAGAGATTTCTTTAGTCACACCCATCTCCCTCTTCCAGCTCATGTCTAACCGCTAGCAACCTCTAATCTCTTCCCCATCTCTACAGTTTTGTCATTGTGATTTACTCAATCACTTTTAACTTTAGTTCCTTGGGTATTTGTAAATGTGCATTTTTAAAGTAATGACATTTTCAAAAGTATTTCAGAAGCAAGCATCACAGCTCTCAAACCTTGACAAGGTGGCAATGGTAGGTGAATTCCCATGCAGCGTATCTAGTTTTGGTAATTTTTAAAACAATGAACTCCTCAAAATGTCAGTTGAAAATGTTGACAATGGCAACTACTCTACTAACTAGATATAGATCCTCTTATTCAGTGACCAAATCTTTTTATCAAAAGATATAACTTTCATAATGAATGGGTTCTATTATATCTCATTTACTAATCTATTTCCTCCAAAGACTAACCATTCATACATGCAAATCAAACAAATGTTTAGCAACTACTCTGCACTACTGCTCAGACAGTAAAGAATCCACTCGTATTGTGGGATCCCTGGGTGGGGAAGATCCCCTGGAGGAGGGCATGGCTACCCACTCCAGTATTCTTGCCTGGAAAATCCCATGGACAGAGGAACCTGGCGAGCTACAGACCACGGGGTCGCAGACAGTCAACAGGACTGAGTGAGCACAGCACAAGCACCTAATGCTGCATTAATATTGGAGGAAGAAATGTATAGTCTTGAGGAATCTA
Organism: Madoqua kirkii; assembly: GCA_006408675.1. Lineage (NCBI taxonomy): Eukaryota > Metazoa > Chordata > Mammalia > Artiodactyla > Bovidae > Madoqua > Madoqua kirkii. The sequence continues at coordinate 2,487 of SJYC01131932.1, forward strand.
AGATACAGGTGAAGGTATTTTAAAATGTCCTATTGTTATATTTTACTTCTCTAGCCTCATTTACTGAGCACAAAGTGACCACTTCATAATTATTGTTATATAGCTGCTCATTTTAAATATTACAATGCCATGGTTCCTGAGTGGCTGATAAAATCAAAGGATGCCATGAACGCAAGCAGAGATCTCTATTTGCTTCTGTTCATTAACTAAAGCTTAGACTTTTTGTGTCCTATTTTGGACCAAAGTTCTTTCCAGTTATCACTGGATTTGTAGTTCAATTAAACCTTGATAGGCTGATCCAGGGATGCATTCAATCATCCAGCACAGAAAGCTGAACTCATTTTTGCACATTCAGTACCAGATAATCCAGATTTTCTCCATGTTAATAGATATTTGGGCATGGAGAGAAAACTGCATCAATCTGTATTGGCCATATTAGTACAAAGTAACCAGTGCCAGGACTCATTTCCTATGTAGAACTGCTGTATAAGGAAGTAAGTAACTATGAAACAAATGGGCTACTCAGAGCAGAGGCAATATGTTGCTTTTGTAAGTGAAAAAATTATACATAATAATGACCCTGGCATATATGTGTTTGCTTTATTCAATGAGTACATTTATGAATTAATGTACATTGTAGGGAAGTTATTAGAAATATTCAGTAAATGAAATGGTATTCATAAGATATTGAGGTATGTTTTCATTGATATTGTTTCTTCTGTATTTATTTATTTGTGTTTTTTCTTCCAAAAATAATCCTTACAAAATAGTAGTTGACAATATTTAATTTATGTTGATAGACAAGCTTTTGATGTCCAGCTCTCATATTTATCACTTGTGTGGCCTGGAACAAGTATTTTCATTTGTAAAATTTAACACTATTACCTCTGTTCTAGAGTGGTTGTAAGAGTTAATTAAATTTTATTATGAATACTTAGCACAATACCTGGCATAGTATAAGAGTTCAACACATGTTGGTGGCTCTTATTTTATTTATTATTATAAACAGCACAGGCAAATATTTTGAGAAAAGTCTTAAAATTGATCGGTATGTAGTTTCCATTAATAGTCACAATTCTCTTTTTAGAACTTCTGTAATACTAATAATACCAATGAATATCCTAGTTTATCTGAGATTTGTGCTTAGTAACTCAGTCATGTCCTGCTCTTTGTGACCTGTTGAACTGTAGCCTATCAGGTTTCTCTGTCCAGGAGATTCTCCAGGCAAGAACACTGGAGTGAGTTGCCATTTCCTTCTCCAATGCATGAAAATGAAAAGTGAAAGTGAAGTCGCTCAGTTGTGTCCAACTCTTAACGACCCCATGGACTGCAGCCTACCAGGCTCCTCCATCTGTGGGATTTTCCAGGCAAGAGTACCGGAGTTGGGTGCCATTGCCTTCTCCATTTTCTCCCAGTTCCCCAGGAGTTTATCTGTAATTAAAGATAACGGCCAAAGAAAGGCATTCCATCTCACTTTCTCAAAGCCAACTGAAAACAATAAAGAGGATGGAAAACAAAGGGGGAAACAATTGCAGTAAAATTAGAAAAGCACAGAGAAACCATAGACTTTGACTCAGTGAAGTTCAGTTCAGTTGCTCAGTCATGTCCGACTCTTTGCAGCCCCATGGACTGGAGCATGCCAGGCCTCCCTGTCCATCACCAACTCCTGGAGTTTACTCACGTCCAGTGAGTTGGTGATGCCATCCAACCATCTCATCCTCTGTCCTTTCCCTCTCCTTCCGACTTCAATCTTTCCCAGCATCAGGGTCTTTTCAAATGAGTCAGTTCTTCACATCAGGTAGCCAAAGTATTGCAGGCAGTTTCAGCTTTAAAATCAGTCCCTCCAATGAATATTCAGGACTGATTTCCTTTAGGATGGACTGGTTGGATCTCCTTGTAGTCTGAGGGACTCTCAAGAGTCTTTTCCAACACCACAGATCAAAAGTATCAATTCTTCGATGCTCAGCTTTCTTTATAGTCCAACTCTCACATCTATATATGACTACTGGAAAAACCAAAGCTTTGACTAGACGGACTTTTGTTGGCAAAGTAACGTATCTGCTTTTTAATATGCTGTCTAGGTTGGTCATAATTTTCCTTCCAAGGAGTAAGTGTCTTTTTAATTTCATGGCTGCAATCACCATCTGCAGTGATTTTGGAGCCCCTCAAAATAAAGTTTGTTACTATTTCTACTGTTTCCCCAATCTATTTGCCATGAAGTGATGGGACCAGATGCCATGATCTTCATTTTCTGAATGTTGAGCTTTAAGCCAACTTTTTCAGTCTCCTCTTTCACTTTCATCAAGAGGCTCTTTAGTTCTTTTTCACTTTCTGCCATAAGGGTGGTGTTATCTGCATATCTGAGGCTATTGATATTTCTCCCAGCAATCTTGATTCCAGCTTGTGCTTCGTCCAGCCCAGGATTTTTCATGATGTACTCTGCATATAAGTTAAATAAGCAGGGTGACAATATACAGCCTTGACATACTCCTTTCCCTATTTGGAAACAGTCTGTTGTTCCATGTCCAGTTCTAACTGTTGCTTCCTGACATGCATACATATTTCTCAGGAGGCAGATCAGGTGATTTGGTATTCCCATCTCTTGAAGAATTTTCCACAGTTTGTTGTGATCCACACTGTAGATCTTAGACTATGACTAAGAGATATAAAATCCAAAGGAATTAATAGCATATTTAAAAGGTTTCTGAAAGGACATTGACAGCTACTGACCTTTCATATGCAGTCTCCCTATAATCAGCCAGGCCTGAAGAGCTCAAACCATGACTATACTTGCAGTAAGAATTAAGAGAGTAAACAAGTACAAGCTTCATCATAGCCCTTTTCATACTAGAGAAACAGAAAGAAAAGGCAGAATGAAGAATCAAGGGAACACCATGGTAGCCTCAGCAGAAGCAGATGGCAAGTATAGAAGGGGAGGCTGTGGGTGGCAGCCAACTGACTACTAGGCACTTAAATAAATGCTATTTTGTATTGAATTCACACCTGGAAGTTCTAATTCCCAATCTGACTGCATTTGAAGATAGAACCTTTAGGGAGGTAATTAAAATTACATGAGATTATAAGGGTGGGATCCTAAGACTGTTGTCCTTATAAAAAGTACACAAAGGATGTTCATGCACAAACAGTAGCATATCGTTAGAAGATGGGAGTCTGCAAATCCCAAGAGAAAGGTCTTGGCAGAAGTCAAACTGCTTATACTTTGATGGATTTCTATTCCCCAGAGTCATGAGAAATGGATTTCTGTTAAGTCACCCAATCTATGACATTCTGTTACATTCTCGATAGCCAAATTTGGAACAATTGGAGTAAAAATATAATGACAATGTTTAATTAAAATCTGTAGAATAAAATGAATATCCATAACTCTTATTGATATACATAAGTAATTGAGTAAATAAATAAAAGAAGTAGGAACTTTTTTTTTACAAAGAGTTTCAATTAATAAATGTAGAAGTACTGAGGGGAGTGAGAATTATCATTAGGTAAACACCACAGTTATAATTGAATCAAGCAAAATCCACCCATGGATAAAGAAGGCAGTGGATGAAAGTTTGAAAAGAAATGAAATATTTGCAGAACCTCAAATATCTCTCCCAAGATATTTATCAGTTTCCAAGGGAACATAGTAAACTTACATTGGAAAAACCTAGCAAACACCACATAAGCCATGTGACTGAAGTTTACAGCACTAGCTATAAGGCATACATTATAAAGATAATTTTCCCCTTGGTATACTGCAGTGAAAAGGATACATCACTTCTGCAGGTCTCTTGCCAAAATATAAAACCTCATTCTAATCATGAGAAAACACCAGAATTACAAAATAACTAACCATGAGATGAAAAGTACCAAGTCACAATAGAAGTGGAAAGACTCAGGAACTGTCACAGCTTAGAGAAGATGAAGGATGCAGCAACGATATGTAACGTGGGATCCTAACTGGATTATGAAAGTGAAAAGGAGTATAACGGGGAAAGTAATGTTTGAATGAGTCTTTAGCTCAGCTGATAAGAGCTTATTAATTTTAATTTCCTGGTTTGATCATTGAACTATGGTTTAACATCATGGGAATCTGAAATGCACTGACATCCTCAAGGATGCTATTGGTTTGATCACTAAGTCATGTCTGAGTCTTTTGAGATGCCATGGACTGTAACCCACCAGGCTCCTCTGTCCATGGGATTCTCCAGGCATGAATACTGGAGTGGATTGCCATTTCCTTCCCCAGGGAATCTTACTGACCCAGGGATCAAACCTAAGTCACCTGCATTGCAGGCAGATTCTTTACTGATTGAGCCACCAGAAATCGGAGTGGAGGGTGTGTATGAATTCTCTGTATTAGATTTGCAACTTTTCTGTAAGTTTAAAGTTATTTCAAAATAAAAAGGTTTTATTATAGAACAATAAGTGAATGTACTTCTAGACATTTATCTTTGAAATTCAATCAAATAACACAGTCACTTCCTTAACTAATCTTTCACAATTCTACTGTAAAGACATGCTATTATTCCCAAAGTAAAAGCATATGTAGATATATATTATATATTCACTTGCTAGGTTTAAAGGTACTAACCAAAAGCAATGTTAAAAATACCATCTTGAGGAGAACATAGGCAAAACACTTTCGGACATATATCACAGCAGGATCCTCTATGATCCACCTCCCAGTATACTGGAAATAAAAGCAAAAATAAACAAATGGGACCTAATTAAAATCAAAAGCTTCTGCACAACAAAGGAAACTATAAGTAAGGTGAAAAGACAGCCTTCTGAATGGGAGAAAACAATAGCAAATGAAGCAACTGACAAACAACTAATCTCAAAGATATACAAGCAACTTATGCACCTCAACTCCAGAAAAATAAAAATAAAAAAAGAAAAAAAAATAAAATAAAGTAAAAATACCATCTTGTTTTTCTAAAACTGAAAGAAGGTACACATTTATCTCATGCTTTTTTCTATCAAAGAGAAGATTTACTATGAAACTTGAAAAAAAGTAACTATTTTATGTTACATTAGAACAAAGAAATAACTAGCTATCTTTTAAAAGAGCAAAATTCTTGCCCAGAAATAAAAGAAAAATTGCCCCAATAAACCCTTCATTGAAAATGTATCCTATACAGCCTCATAAATGCGTGTAAACTTATACCAATCAAGATTTTTCCAATGGGATACTCTGAACCTAATGAAAGAATGAAGTAGATCTGTACATTTTAAAATCAAACTTCATTGTAAGATAAAAAACAAGTCAGAGTAGTGAGTATTTTACATTCCAATCTGTACTTTAAAACCTCTATAACTTATATCTGAATCTTATAAAATATTTATAACTTATAAGTTAATTTTCATAACTTATATAAGATATATATATATAATACATAATTTTTTTTGGAAGAGTGAGAGTTTCCTCAAAGAATCCCCAAGAAAATTTTGATAATGGCTATTTCCAGAGAGTAGAGCTAGGGAATGGAGTCATTTTTTATATACTGCATTGCAGGAGACCCAGGTTTGATCCCTGGTTGCAGAAGGTGCCTTGGAGAGGGAAATGGCAACCCACTCCAGTATTCTTGCCTAGAAAATCCCATGAACAGAGGAGCCTGACAGGGGTCGCAAAGAGACAGACACAACTGAGCATATATTAATTGAAAAGGTCTGTGTTGTTTCACAATAGGAATGTAAAAAAGTGATTTTGGTAACCAGAAATAAAGTTGAACAGTGTGTATCATGGGATATAAATGTATCATGGAATATAATATAATGTGGTCACCATGACTTAATTTGATTAGTTTGGGATCTTAGCTTAAAACAAAATGTGCTGGAATCAAACCTCAGTGAAGCTTAGAAGAAAGCTGAAATCTGGTTGGCAAATAGTAGTCACTCATTCAACTATTCAATAAATACTTATTGAGCCCCTACTGTATTACAACCGTTTCTACACAGAGGAAACACTGCAAAACACAAGTACCTGTTGTCTTGAAGATTACATCTAGTGGAGGGAGAATATTTTTGTAGGAAAAAACCATCAAATTATTCTATATAATGTTAAGCAATCTGAAGAAAATAAAGCAAGGTTCTAGGTTAACAGTAATGGTCAGGAAAGACCTCTTGAATTGAGTGACTTTTGAATTAAGATATGAAAATATGGAGAAGTAGTCCCAGGAAAGTAATCAGCTAGTGATAACGGCCCTGCAGACTAGTTAAATGGATCTAACTTGATGAAGGAATCAGAAGGCCACTGTGACTAGAATTTAGGTAGAGGAAAGCTAGGTCAAAAAGAGAAAAAAATAAAATGCCTTTATTCAACTGACGTCTGTGACTCGCTTCTAGTTATATTTGAATAAAGATATTTATTGTATTTAATCTTACCTATGAATCTTTATGGGCTTTCCTGATGATTCAGCAGGTAAAGAATCTGCCTTCAGTGAAGGAGACACAGGAAATGCGAGCTTAATGCTTGGGTCAGGAAGATCCCTCGAAGGAGGAAATGGCAACCCACTCCAGCATTCTCGCCTGGAAAATCCCCTGGACCAAGGAGCTGGTGGGCTACAGTCCAAAGGGTAGCAAAGAGTCAGACAGAACTGAGCGCAATACCATTCATTCATTCATTCATGAATGTGTGTTCTCCTTTAAAAGTATAAAGCTGAAGTTACTGTGGATATTCTTAATATGCTTTGGAGAATTCACCTGTTAGTCACTGAGAAAGATGGTTTTGCATAATTGCAATACGTCTCTATTCAGGTATGAAGAAAGCTATATACATGAGTGGAAAGTCATGAAAACAACTCATTAGAGGATCCGGGAAACTGATGGAACTGGAAGATCCATTGGCAAGATGAACTGCCAACAGAGTAGGGCAGGTTCTGCTTTGACTACAGTTCTCTTCTGGAAGGAGTGTTTTCTTATAAGTTGAAATTTATAAGAGATGCATGTGTCAACAAGGCTCTGGCTGCATCCCTCTAAAAGCTGAATACTTGAAAGATAGCCTAGGAATAGTGTCAATGTGAATGTAGCGTTTGCCAACTTAAATCTCACCATTGAATAAACAGATGGAGAGAAAAATTATTGAACGGTATAAATGTCACCTTCACTTCTTAGATACAAGCAAAGAAATGTGTGCCTGCTTGCTTAGAAGATTTTTGCTGGACAGATGTATGCTCAGATCCAGCCTATTTATTAGAGAACAGTCTCGGCCCTCATTTTCAATTTTAATCACTGTGTCAATTTTAAAAGGGCAGTTCTCATTATATAAACATTTGGAAGTTATAAAGCTGAAAGGTCAGGGTGTAGACAAGGCAAAGATAACATGCCACCAGCTGGCATACACTTCTATGTGCAAAACTTTTCTCCCGGTAAGCTCAACCCTCAGATGTGAATGTCCTAGAACACAGGAATCATTGCCTACCAGTTTCTGTTTCTCCAGCAACATGATTTTACTTTTGTATGGAGAATAACATGTATCTCTCTATCCAAGGATTATGAAAAATGGAATTCTGCAATTAAACTTTATAACAGTTTCACAGTTTGATTCAGTCAGACATCTTTATGTAGAATAATAATCATAATTGTCACTGTTTCAGTCATTTTGGTCTCTCAGTCATGTCCAACTTTTGCTACATGGACTGGAGCATGCCAGGCCTCCCTGTCCATCACCAACTCCCAGAGCT
>SJYC01131934.1:0-67894 GCA_006408675.1 Madoqua kirkii
TGATTTATATGAAATATGACCATCCCATGCCACAATTTTGAGAAATCAGAATGATAGCACATAGTCACACAACCCCCACCCCCACCCCACCCCACACTTACACCGTGTTTAATGTAATAAGATATGGAGCTTACTGGGTGATATTTTTAAATGCTGCTTTTCTTAGTCTTGGATATCCACAGAAAACATAGCAACATGTGATGAATGGCATAATGTGATTTATAAGAAAATACTTCATCACATGCTGGACTTGGTGTGCTGTTTTCTCAGCAAGAATCACATGAACTCTGCAAGTTGCCACAAACCACATATGCATCTTCAACTTTAAAAAGGTATTAAAGCTCATCTGACACATGTGATTCTTTCTTGCCAACTATCTTCTGATCATACCCAAACTGAGTTCACAGAGGCTCTTTACCTTCCTCATAAAAACACCCAGAAATATCAAATGCATGGTAGAGTCGCAAGTAAGGGACCTTCCCTAGGACTTTTTTGTGACCTCTCATCTATGGAGTATTTACCATGAACTTGCCAGAACTCTAATTCTCACTTTCTCTTCCAAACCTTTCATAAGGGCACATTAGAAATATATATATAAGAAATATATATATATATATATTAGCCACATAATCAAAAATCTTTGTGTTAAAACATCTTCTGTTTGTCCTTAAGAAAATTAGGCATTACTATCAAGTCTTCATTCCTTTTTTGTAACACAAAAAGGTTTAGACGATTTGCCTTCGTTTTCTATTGCTGTAAAACCAACACTACAAATATATGGACTTAAACTCGACACAAATACTCTCACTTTCTGTGGACTGCACATGATTGTGTTCTCTGTTCGGTGCCTCACCAGATACAGGTTTCAGCTACATCTGCGGTTTTCATCTGGGCTTTAGGCTCCAGCAGTAAAAATCTGCCTGCAGTGCAGGAGATGTAGAAAATGAGAGTTCCGCCCCTGGGTCAAGAAGATCCCCTGAAGGAGGAACTGGCAACCCACTCTAGTAATCTTGCCTGGAAAATCCCGTGAGCAGGGAAGGCTGGCGGGCTACAGTCCACGGGGTCACAAAGAGTCGGACACTACCGAGTGACTAAGCACAAGCACGCACAAAGCTCGTGAGCTGTTGGCAGATGGGAAGTCCTTGCTCTTGCTGTACTGAGTCTTTAGTTTTCCTATTACTGTAGGTGTAGGACCACTGTTTCTTAAAACTGGAATATGATTGCTTTATAATGTTGTGTTAGTTTCTGCTGTACCATGAAATGAATGTACCACCCCTCTCCACCTGCTTGGACCTCCATTTCTCCCATCCCACCCATCTAAGTTATCACAGAGCACCGAGCTGAGCTCTCTGTCCTGGAAGCTGCTCTCTACTAGCTATCTATTTCACATGTGGTAGTGTATTGATATCAAACCTAATCTCCCAATTCATCCCACCTTCTGCTTCCCCTGCCCCACGTTTACACATCCATTTTCTACCTCTGTATCTCTATTCCTGCCCTGCAATAGGTTCATCTGTACCATTTTTGTTGATTCCACATATGTGTATTGATATGTAACATTTGCTTTTCTGTTTCTGACTTACTTCACTCTGGATGATACACTCTAAGCCCATCTACATCTCTACAAATGACCTGCTTTCATTTCTCTTTATGGCTGAGTAATATTCCATTATATATATATAAGTCCCACATCTTCTTTATCCTTTCATCTGTCAGCGGACAACCATTCAATATCTAGAAGCTGCCACATTCCCTGACATCTGGTCCCTTCATCTGCAAAGCCAGCAATGGAAAAATCTCCCTCACATCAAATCTTTCTCTTGCTCCATCTATGCACCCATACTGTTTAAGGGGTTTGTCTGATTAGGTCTGGCCCACCCAGATAATCTCACTTTCTTAAAGTCAACGGTGCTACATAACACAATCTAATTATATGCATAAAATCTACAAGATTCACAGTCCCAGCAATAATATACAAAAAATGTACACTGGGGTGGTGATCTCAGAAACCGTTTTAGAATTCTGTCTACTAGGGTTGCTTTAGGGATTCCCTGGTGGCTCAGACAGTAAAGCGTCTGCCCACAATGTGGGAGACTCAGGTTCTATCTCTGGCTTGGGAAGATCCCCTGGAGAAGGAAATGGCAACCCACTCCAGTATTCTTGCCTAGAAAATCCCATGGATGGAGGAACCTGGTGGGCTACAGACCATGGGGTTGCAAAGAGTTGGACACGACTGAGCAACTTCATGGAGGTTTTATGGAGGGTTACTTTAAGGGCTAAATAAGATAACATGGTGGAGAAGGCAATGGCACCCCACCCCAGTACTCTTGCCTGGAAAATCCCATGGATGGAGGAGCCTGGTAGGCTGTAGTCCATGGGGTCGCAAAGAGTCAGACACGACTGAGCGACTTCACTTTCACTTTTCATTTTCATGCATTGGAGAAGGAAATGGCAACCCACTCCAGTGTTCTTGCCTAGAGAATCCCAGGGATGAGGGAGCCCGGTGGGCTGCCATCTATGGGGTCGCACAGAGTCAGACACGACTGAAGCGACAGCAGTAGCAGCAAGATAACATGGAAAAACACTTATCTGAATATCTGGCCCTTAATAGAGGCCTAACAAACTGATTTATCCTGATTATGATACTGTGGAGAAGGAAAGACAAATGAACTACTAACTAGTCAGATGAACCACAGGAAATCACTTCTGTAGATCAGTAATAATAATATATCAGCAATTTTATATGGTCCTATTTACCATATCTACTCAATAGCACATTTCACAAAACATTGAACAAACATCAAAGGAACACGGTAACCATCCCTAAACCTTTTAAAACTTTAGGATCTATTGGAGTTGAGTCCTTATAGATTTTAACAGTGCAGTTGATACTAAACAAAGCTGCTTCTGACAGAGCTAAAAGAAGCAACACATATAGCAATTTCATGCGTCTAACCTCACATTGTTTATAATCCCATGACAAAAACAAATGGAAACGATAAATTTAGAAGGAGCTCTGTACTACACAGGCTCTGTGACAAATGGAGTTTATAGTCTTGGCAAGCAGCCCCCAAGGTTTTCCAGCGTTAGCTGGCATCTTAGTTTGGAAATACCTTTCCTAGTTTCTCAGCAACAGTTAAGATACGACAAACAATCCCAGTGTCTCCTTTTTTGGCTTCAAATAAAATAGCATAAGCATATTTAAACATCTATCTTCTTCTGGGTTCTAGAAATCCTCTTTCCCAGGAGCACTTAACTCATGGCTCTGTGCACCTTACAGGAGTCTCCCAAGGAGAGTTGTCCAAACTTTCCTGGAAACTTGAAAGCTTCCTTTGTCATATGATTCAGAATTCTGTTCTTTCCCAGTCTGTTTTCCATTATATCATTGGTCAGGATGTGGGAAATATTTGCTGCAGATAAGACTCATCATTTTACTTTGCCAATGGCAACTTGTTTGACTTATACTGTAAAGACAGCTCTCAAATTATTTTTAACTTCATTGTGTTGATGTAATTAAACAATAAAGCATATGATAGAAGATATTTTAGGTGCAATCTCATCTAATCCTCATCCTCATCATACTTTGAATTCTTTTTTATTGTTATAACTAACCTACGATACGATATTAGTTTCAAATTTCACTTTGAATTCTTTTCGCAGTATCCTCCAGCAGTTGCCATGAAACCTCTTACTGAACACTGAGATAAAGAAATCACTAGCAAAGAAATATTGCTCACATTTTTTATTCTTAACTTCCAAGCTGAAAAAAAAAGTAGTATATTACAGTCTTCATTGCTGAACTTACAGTCTTTTGTGTTGGGATTGTGGATAAGCAAAAATAGACCTCCCTACCCTCCCCAGATACACACAGATTAGATTAAATCTCAAACTTAATTAGCCAAGAACACAAACAATTAACAGAAGCAAGATTGACCAAACAAGTCAGAAACAGATCTAATTTATCTTAATGTGACTTTTTTGGGGCCTCTAGTTTTCAAAAAGACAGAAGCTAACGACAGTTTGAGCAGGGCAGAATAGTGCCTGGTCTGAGAAAATAGTCTGAGTTTTCGAACCACAAGCTTTCTTAAAAATCATTTATTTATTTATTTATTTCCTTTCAGCTCTGTAAGTGGTTGTGCTTTTGTGGACTTTACTGTGCGCTACTGTATCGAGTACAGTAGTATCTTATCTTTATTTCAAGCTCAGGAAGTCTAGAAGACAGCAAAAAAGTAATGGTGATGTAGCTGGTATGACACTCTGTCATTGTCTTGAAAGCATATTACAAAACTCCAAATTTCTATGAGCATATCCTGACCATCCCCACACTGCAGTTTCTCTTTATTAACTATTTACAAATAAGTCACTCACATCAGGTGAATTATCTGCATCACTTTTCTAATGGACATCATCTTTAAGATTATGCATTCAAAACGGTTCTTTCCTCCTGTAAATCTGCTTCTTTTCCCAACATTGCTTTTCATATTAATGACACTATTATTACTCTGACCTCCCAAGTGGCTCCAGTGGTAAAGAATCTGCTGCAATGCAGGAGACCCGGGTTTGATGTTAGGTGGGGAGCATTCCCTGGAGAAGGAAATGGCTACTCACTCTAGTATTTTTGCCTGGAGAATTCCCTGGACAGAAGAGCCTGGAGGGCTATAGTCCATAGGGTTGCACAGAGTCAGATACAACTTGAATGGCTAACACTAACATCCAAGTTAAATTCATCAAACTGACTTCTTCTTAAATCCCAAGTCAAAGTTGTCATTAAGTTGAGATATCTTGGCTAGCTATTTTCTGTCCACAACTGCTGACACAGTCTAAATTTATATTTTATCTTGCTGTCATAGCCTAGTATATTGAGTCTACTCCATCACAAAAAGCAAAAGACATTACTTTTTCCCCCATGCCACTTCCTTGGTCAAGAATCTGCAATGAATCATTTTCCATAGTATCAGGAAATATGACCAAAATATTGTTTAACACTTTCTGCATGAAGGGTCAAAAGATCAGATCCATTTCTTATTGTGGAACATTTTTATGTTTAATGGCATCATGTTTCTTTCCTTTATAGCCTTTCCACAACTTGAAATGACACATTTCTTTGTTTAATGATGTATTTATTATTTATTTAATTAAACTGTAAGCTTCACAAAGGCAAGAGCCAGGCCTTTTTATTCACTGTGTATCTTGTGCCTACTATAGGTTCAGTTCAGTTCAGTTCAGTCACTCCGTCGTGTCTGACTCTTTGCAACCCCATGAATTGCAGCACACCAGGCCTCCCTGTCCATCACCAACTCCCGGAGTTCACTCAAAGTCACATCCATTAAGTCAGTGATGCCATCCAGCCATCTCATCCTTGGTCGTCCCCTTCTCCTCATGCCCTCAATCTCTCCCAGAGTCAGAGTCTTTTCCAATGAGTCAACTCTTCGCATGAGGTGGCCAAAGTACTGGAGTTTCAGCTTTAGTATCATTCCTTCCAAAGAAATCCCAGGGCTGATCTCCTTCAGAATGGACTGGTTGGATCTCCTTGCAGTCCAAGGGACTCTCAAGAGTCTTCTCCAACACCACAGTTCAAAAGCATCAATTCTTCGGTGCTCAGCCTTCTTCACAGTGCAACTCTCACATCCATACATGACCACAGAAAAACCATAGCCTTGACTAAATGGACCTTTGTTGGCAAAGTAATGTCTCTGCTTTTGAATATACTATCTAGGTTGGTCATAACTTTTCTTCCAGGGAGTAAGCATCTTTTAATTTCATGGCTACAGTCACCATCTGTAGTGGTTTTGGAGCCCAAAAAGATAAAGTCTGACACTGTTTCCACTGCTTCCCCATCTATTTCCCATGAAGTGGTAGGACCAGATGCCATGACCTTTGTTTTCTGAATGTTGAGCTTTAAGCCAACTTTTCACTCTCCTCTTTCACTTTCATCAAGAGGCTTTTTAGTTCCTCTTCACTTTCTGCCATAAGAGTGGTGTCATCTGCATATCTGAGGTTATTGATATTTCTCCCAGCAATCTTGATTTCAGCTTGTGCCTCTTCCAGCCCAGTGTTTCTCATGATGTACTCTGCATGTAAGTTAAATAAGCACAGTGACAATATACAGCCTTGACGTACTCCTTTTCCTATTTGGAACCAGTCTGTTGTTCCATGTCCAGTTTTAACTGTTGCTTCCTGATAATACTATACGTCATTATATGCTAAAGCTGAAGCTCCAATTCTTTGTCCACCTGATGCAAAGAGCTGACTCTTTGGAAAAGACCGTGATGCTGGGAAAGATTGAAAGAAGGAGAAGGGGACAACAGAGGATGAGATGATTGGATGGCATCACAGACTCAATAGACATGAGTTTGAGCAAACTCCTAGAAATAGTGAAGGACGGGGAAGCCTGGAGTGTTCCAGTACATGAGGTCACAAAGAGCTGGACATGACTGAGCAATGGGACACTAGGCAAATATAATGAAATAATTCCATTAACAGCAACATGGATGGACCTAGAGATTGTCGTAGTGAGTGAAGTAAGTAGACAGAGAAGGAGAAATTTCATATGACATCCCTTATATGTGGACTCTGAAAGGAAACAACACAAATGAACTTACTTACAAAACAGAAAGACTCACAGACTTAGAGATTGAATTCATGGTTACCAGGGGGAAAAGTTAGGGAGAAGTGTAGTTAGGGAATTTGAGATTGACATGTATACTTCTATATTTAAAATAGATAATCAACAAAGTCTGACTATATAGCCAGGGAACTCTGCTCAATGTTATGTTGAATCCTACATGGAAGGGGAGGCTGGGGGAGAATGGATATATGTATATGAATGGCTGAGTGCCTTTGCTGTCCACCTGAATCTGTCACAACATTGTTAACTGACTATCAGTTCAGCTCAGTCACTTAGTCATGTCTGACTCTGCGATCTCATGGACTCCAGCACACCAGGATTCCCTGTCCATCAGCAACTCCTGGAGCATGCTCAGACTCATGTCTATCAAGTGGGTGATGCCATCCAACCATCTCATCCTCTGTCGTCCCCTTCTCCCGCCTTCAACCTTTCCCAGCATCAGGATCTTTTCTAATGGGTTAGTTCTTCACATCAGGTGGCCAAGTATTGGAGCTTCATCTTCAACATCAGTCCTTCCAGTGAATAGTCAGGACTGATTTCCTTTAGGATGGACTGGTTGGATCTCCTTGCAGTCCAAGGGACTCTCAAGAGTCTTCTCCAACACCACAGTTCAAAAGCATCAATTCTTTGGTGCTCAGCTTTCTTTATAATCCAGCTCTCACATCCATACATCACTACTGCAAAAGCCATAGCTTTGACTAGACAGACCTTTATTCGCAAAGTAATGTCTCTGCTTTTTAAACTGCTGTCTATTTAATATAATTGACTGTACTCCAATATAAAATAAAATATTTTTTAAAAAGCAAATAGAAGGTGCTCAATAAACACTTATTGATTTAATGGAGAAAGGAAGTAAGGACAAAAGGAAGGGAAAGTGGAGGAAGGAATTATTCTCCTGGTCTCCTCACTTGAGCACACCACCTATTTCCTTCTCCACCCCCATTCCATACATATACTTCCAGATAATTCTTTGCCTTTTTTTTTTCACTACATCTCTTCCCTCTACAGCTCCCTTCTTTTGCTCCACATCAAATCTTGTCACAAGACAAGTCACATCTCATCTCAGCTTCTCCTGATTCTATGTACCTTCCAACCAGAGACATGTCTCATATGTAATGAAAAGTTAAGTATCCATGTGTCTAATTTTAAGCACCTGGTTACATATTTTTTTACACTGCCATATAATCATTGGATATTTGGTATTGTTTCTGCAAATAGACTGTCTCTCCAGTTGTTTGTTCTCTCCCTGTCTATCAGAGTCCTTCACCACTCTTTCTCCTCCTGCTCTGCATTATGTTAATCTATATTTCCCAGACTCCCTACTCTTAGCTTCCCAGTAAGTTTAACATTGAGAGCAACTTATGGAAGTTTAGGGAGAGGAGAAGCTGGGGTGTTTCTGTTTGCAGAGACTATTCTTACAGGTACTGTATTTTATCCATGGCTTCATCTCCTGCTAGGCAGCCACTGCTGTGGTTCTACCTTTCTCAGATGCCCTAGTTTCTGGGTTCTAGTAATATCATCTCTCTCTTTGTTTTACTCTTCACTGGGAAAGTAAGTGCTTCCTGCTGTAGCTAATTTCTGGGTTACTCCAATCAAAACCAGTTCAGCTGTTCTTCTATTCATGTATCAGAAATTTCTTTTATCGACTTCCTTGTGTTTGAAGGACTTCAAATAATTTCTTTTTTTCTAGCAGAACCCTGACTGATATGCCTTCTTTAACTATTTTCTAGGATATGAAATTTTCCTATATCCTTCCATAGTGAGTCGTATTAAGTTGCTTATGTATGTTCATTTTTTTTTAATGAGCTTTACATGCTTTTATCAGAAACAGTCACCTGGAAAATATTCCACTGCTTTCTATAAACAAGATTCAAATAGTGTATTCCTCCAGTTCTTGAAGGAATGTCATTTAGCTTTCTTCTGGGGTAAATAAAAGTGAGATGATTTTGACTAGCTCACAAACATCAAGGAATATAAGTGTGTTCTCTGTGTTTAACATTACACATAAAATAGGCTTTCCACTTTCCCTCATTTTGTGTACTGAGTCACATCCTGATCATCTATAGAAAAAGTGTTATTAATAGCTAAGTCTCTAAAGTCAAGAATTAAACTGTGATTAAAGTTGCAGTGTGTACTCTTAAGTACAATTCAATCTATGTTATCAATTAATAAACAAGATCCATTTAAAGTACTTTACTCCCTTCACTAGTGTAGAGGGGGGACAAAATCTCCTCACTAAGAGCTCAGGGCAAAACCCCCGGACAGGAAGGGGGCAGGGCAGCTCAGTCAGAGGTAATCTAGGCCGAAAGTCCCGAGGCTCTGTCCCGAGGGTAAAAATTTACCAGGTGTAGAGCTACAATGTTTGCTCAACGCTTGAGAAAGGGGGCCTAACTCAAAAAACAAAACAAAACAAAACAAAAAACCGAATCTTGCTGCATACCGCAAATATCACAGCTGGCGATAGGGACTTGCCTGATACCCTATCATGCTTCGCCAGCTGGCCTTGCCCCGCTCCTCCCTTCTGTTCAAAGAGAAAAAGCTTCCAAAACGAGGAATCGGGGCTCCCCACCTTCGATTGGCTTGGCGGGGGCCCGGATCTGAATTTGCCAATAAATTTTTTTCTCCAAAACCTCCGACTGGTGGTCTCTATCGGCAGCTAGTCCCTAACAACTAGAAATGAAACAAAGCTATACTTCCTCAAACATCTTTTAAAGGACACATTTTTTCATGCTTCATCCCACTACTGATTGAATCACATGAGACTATTTCCCACTGTCTTCTACTTTTGTAAAAGGACAATATAGTTCATGACTGAGTATAAAATAGAGGTGTAAAATCTCAGCATAAAGTAAAATAAGGCTCTAAAAGATTGGGAAAAAAAAGAAAAACAAGCAAAAACCAAACAACCTAAAAAGCAAGATAAGGCTCTGAAAAGACTGGAAAGAGTGGTGGAAAGATACTCACCCCACGGCTGATCAGGACTAGAAGTGTAGTCTTAATTAAACCAGGGAAATGCTTTGTTTCTCTTCATGCTCCTCATTTTCAACATTCAGGAATGGGCTGGATTGAATGATCTGTTAAGACTCCAGCTGAAAAGATAGATTTAAACAAACAGAAAACAGAAAACAGAACTGGCGACACCTCTCTTTTGATTCCAATACAAAAGCAGTCACACAGCCTTTGTGAATCAAAGGAGTATTGACGTAGGAATACGTAATAGGAGCGCCAAAAAAATGTTTTTCATTTTTGAACCAGTCCTTTCACAGACAGTGAGACATTGAATAAACTGAGAAGCAATCACATTTTGCATGGCAACAGGTAAAGAAAGTTAGAATATTCAAGATTGAAGAAATGCAATGCTTAGTTGATGCTATTACATAGTTTTAAAGCTATAAGAGATCTTGAAACACAGTCCAGAGCGCTTTTTTTAACCTTTCTAAGGAAATCACTCTATCATTGGGAAATCATTCTATCATTGGGAAATCATTGGAAAGTTATAGAATCTCTTTCCTGCTTAAAACCACCAAACAAAAACTAAACATATACACTGAGAAAACTGTACATACAGTTTCTGGGTGTTCATAAACTTACTGAAATCTACCCTTGCAACTCCTGAGCAATTCATCTCCATCATTCAACAGGTTAAAGACTTGATACTCAAAGGATTAAAATAGATAATCCAAAGATACCAGCGTATTTATGACAGAAAACGTACTAAAACACAATCTTTCACTTAACTGCTCTTTCTATTTCAAACTGCCTCTTATTTGGCTAGGAAATGTTAACAATTTATATCACTAATGAAATAATAAAGAAGATTATTAATTAACTTTGTTGTTGTTCAGTTGCTAAATGGTGCCCAACTTTTCGTGACCCACGGATTGACTGCAGCACACCAGGCTTCCCTGTCTTTCACTACTACTGGAGTTTGCTCAAATTCATGTTCTTTGAGCCAGTGAAGCCAACCACCCATCTCATCCTCTGTTGCTCCCTTCTCCTTTTACCCTCAATCTTTCCCAGCATCAGAGTATTTTCCAATGAGTCAGCTGTTCCTTTAGGAGGCCAAAGTATTGGAGTTTCAGCTTCAGCGTCAGCATAAATATTACTGATGTAAAAAATAAAAAGTATCATTCGAACCATGTGGTAAAATGTTTAAAATATAAAATGGGGAAAAAAATCACTAATGGAAATCTTGAAGCAAATGTGAGAAAAAGCAAGTAGAGAAAGTAGTAGGTACTTTTTTTTCCTAAAAATAAGAGTAGCTCAGAAAGCTTCCTATCCAAAGCACAGATCAGCAAACAAAAGGTAATATTAAAATTAGTTCTCCTTTCTATTTAAATTGATTGAATATCCTGATGAAATTCCACAGTCATCCTTCTTTAAGTTCTCTTTGCTTACATACAACTTCTCTTAACCCCGGGGAATGCAGCAGAGGGACCCCTTGTTGATCCTTGGCTCCAGCCTCTTAATCTTCTTTCTCTTCTTTCCCTCCTGCATCACAAAAGAGTATCAGCAGGGGAACGGCCTAGGATTCCAGGAGAGGGTAAAAAACAGCGCACATAAAATTAGTATCACATTTAGCAAAGAGGAGTTATGGGAAAGACCACGACTAGTCATCTTTTACTGCTTCTGGATATATTGCTTTGTTTGTATGAATCTGAGTTAGCATTTGGAATTTTCCTAAACCCAGCTAAGCTGTGCTCCCACTCACCTCCTTTGTGCTGTTAATGGCAAACATATTACATTTCTATATATCATAGGTTCAACAAGTGGCTCAGACGGCAGTGTCTGTCTATAATGCGGGAGACCCGGACTCGAGCCCTGGGTTGGGAAGATCCCCTGGAGAAGGAAACAGCAGTCTACTCCACTACTATTGCCTGGAAAATCCCATGGACAGAGGAGTCTTGTAGACTCCAGTCTTTGGGATCACAAAGAGTTGGGCACAACTGAACGACTTCACTTCACTTTTGCTTTATACAATTGATTTTTAAATTAGTTAAGAGACAAGAAGAGATAAGAAATACACTTTTATACTCTCTTTTCACAATTATATTATGTAATTCCACAACTGCATAATTACCTTTTTAGTGTTCTTTGTTTTCTTGTGTGGATTTGAAAAAAGATCATTTGCTTTTAGCCTGAAAAACATTCTTTAGATTTCTCAAAGATAGGACTGCGATTAATGCATTCTTTCACTTTTAGCTTATCTTTTAAAATCTTTTTTCTACTTTTATTTTTGAACAATAACTTTGCTGCATTTAGGATTCTGGTTGACAGTTATGATTTTGAGCCCATTGGATGTGTTCTCTCACTGATGTCTGACCTCCACTGTTTCTGATGAGAATTTGCCTGTTTATTTTAGTGGGGTTCCCTGTAAGTAATGAGTTATTTTCTTCTTGCTGCTTTCAAGATTTTTCTCCTTGCCTTTGACTTTCCCCCATTTTTACTCTGACTTGTCTGTCTGTGGATCTCTTTGCATTTGTCCTTTGAGGTTGCTGAACTTCATGGATGTGTAATGTTTTCCAATATATTTTGTGAATTTTCAACTGCTACTTCTTCACATTTTTTTCCTCTTGCTCTTATCTCTCCTCTCCTGCTGGTATTCACTTTGTGTGCGTTGATGTACTTAGTACTGTCTCATATTCCTCTGAGTGTCTAGTTTTCTTCATTTTTTTTTTCTTTCTGCTCTTCAGGTTGTACAGTCTCTATCAATTTATTTTCAGCTTTGCTAATTATTTCTTCTGCTTGCTCAAGTCTGCTGTTGAGCTCCTCAAATGAAATATTTATTGAAAATTTCAACTCCAGAATTTCCATGTAGTTCCTTTTTCATCATTTATAACTCCTTGATACTTTGTACTTGTTGCAACATTGCCATTATGCCTTTCTTTACCTCTTTAGTCAGTTTCCTTTTAGTTTCTTAAGCATATTTATAATGCTATTTTGAGTCTTTATCTATTAAACCTGACATCTAGTCACTTACAGTCTGTTTTTTCCCCAATGTATAGGTGATATTTTCTTGTTTATTTGCGTGTCTCAGAATTATTAGTTGGAAATGGCCCTGGAGCTGGATGTGAGGACAATGCTAAGACATACTGCTTTGGAGCTGAATGCTGAATGGAAGGTGGGAAGGGGGAGCAAACAGTAACCTTGGATCTTCTCAGCTTATGTCTCTCAGTGTGGAATCTCCAGCTTGCAGTCAAGGGAAAGGACAGGATTCAGTGTTCTCAGTGGTGCTTTACTCAAGGTAGAGCCCCTGACCCATGAGTGGGGGTTGAGTAGAAGAAAGGAGCCCCCACCTGTCAGTCAGACTTGCTGGTAACTGTGGTTCAGCAAGAAACAACAGAATAGGATGAGAAATGCTGTTGTCCTGCCCCTCCTAAGAGAACAGCCCTCTAACTTGGAGCCTGCATGAGAGGGAGTCCTGTGTTCTTGATCACACAAGTTTGGAGTGGAACTTCTATCTCACTAAAATGGGAGAGCAAAGAAGGGAGTGAGTCTTGGTTCAAATACCATTGATTCTTACAGTTTTTGCCAAATTTTAGTAGATTTTCTGGGATGAATATTTTTCATCTGCTGTATGCCCTTAGGTCCATTTCCAGAAACTTGAAACGGTTGTATGTGTGTTTACATTTTTTAAGTTACATTTTTAAATTACATTTTAAAATTACATTTTTAAAATATTTTCTGGGAAGCAGGTTCACAGACCCCCCCACACTGTCATACTGAAGGCACAGCCTCCACATTACTTTGTGTTTTTTTGGAAATTTTGAAATACTCTGAAAATAAACACTGTGAATTAAATATTATCCTTATTTTATAAAGAAAGTATTCTCATTTCATATCACAACCCATCTGTGAGCAAGAATTTGAATAGAGTTCTTACAAATGCAGACTTCAAAACTTCTACTCTTAATATATTACACTAAATTAATAGCAAAGAAGGGATATAAAATATAAGTGATAACTTTGGGAAAACACAGATTTTGAAATGCAGAAACCTGTTACCTATTACAGTAGGCATTGTTAGTGAGCAGTAAACTTGTATTGTTTTATACTCTGAGTACTGAGGAAGTGTCTGGTAGTACAGATTACTTAATAAGCTTGTTGCCAAATTAATACGAAAATGAATTGTCATGAAGGAAATTTTACCAGCTTTGTCCTTTTCATTTATAATTTCACCTGGTGATAATTTTAAGATATGACAATTTGTAGATTATGGGGAGAAATTCTACATAGAAACACTGAAGGTAAATAATCTAAAAAACAAGAGTATACAAGTAAAGATAAATCAAGTCTAAGAATAGTAAGATCATTCATAGGTTTTATATCAACCTTTGATATTTCAAGACAATGGCAAGCACAAGAATAAATAAGCAGCCAGCTTGCAACCTTGGATACTTTTTATTATCTACAAATTGTCATGAAACTTTTAATTAAGCTAGAGAGTAAAATTAAATTAAACAATGATTGTTTTTCTTAATGTACAGTTATAACTGTTATGTTTTCTAGATAATTATGTCATAGAATATATATATTGATGCAAGAGACTTGGATTCAATCCCTGGGTAGAGAAGATCCCATGGAGAAGGAAATGGCCACCCACTCCACTATTCTTGCCTGGGAAAATCCCACGGACAGAAGAGCCTGGCAGGCTACAGTCCATGAGGCTGCAAAGAGTTGGACACAACTGAGCACTTGTTTTGTAGATAATTATGTCATAGAATATATATCTTATACATGTATATATATTCTATTTTATGTAATAAAATATACAACCACATATACTTATGATCAGTTTTATAAAAGATACACTCTGTGCTAAGTTTGTTGTATACTGTAAGCCTTGCTGAATTGTATATATTTTAATTAGTAATTCCAAAAATATATATTTGGTTTTATTTATTTTGAGCAATATTTTTGAAGTATGAAAAACTTAAAAAACAATGTTTAAGAACCTATATACCTTATATGGATGAGGCTGACACACTTGAAGAGTGAAAATGTTAGTCGCTCAGTTATGTCTCACTCTTTGTGACCCCATGGACTACAGCCTGCCAGGTTCCTCTCTCCATAGGATTCTCCAGGCAAGTTTTCTGGAGTGTGTAGCCATTCCCTTCTCCAGGGAATCATCTCGACCCAGGGATCGAATCTGGGTCTCCTGCATTGCAGGCAGGTTTTTTACCTTCTGAGTCACCAGTGAAGCCTGACACACTTAGTAAATTATAATAAATGGCATCCTACAATCTGATAGAAGTTACTGAAATTACTGGCATTACAGTCAGGACAGCATTTATCCAAATAGGATACTCAGGCCATCTGCAAAGGGTCTTATCAGTGTAGGTCTCTAAGCCCCACTCTGCACCCATTAGAGTCTCTGAGGATATGACCCAGGAATCTATAGTGTTTATCATATACTCCCTGGGTGACCCTTCCATGTATGAATACTCAAGAACCATGGATTAAACAACCAAATCCTAGTAAAGGTACCCTAAACATTCAACCTATTTCCTGAATATCAACTGTCATACAGGGATAAGACCTCTGAAGGAGACATGAGAACAATCAGAGAGGTGAAGGGGTAATTGCTGATGAATTTTCTTTACCCGTATTCAGAGTTAATGTGTAAAAAACTACAAAAGCAAAGCAGAATATAGAAATAGAAAAGAGCTTTTATTTGGTATAAATAAATTACAAACCACATACATAATCAGAACAAATGAAAAATATGTTTAGTGTATGAACAAGAATAATTACAGTCCTTCAACTAGTCTTGGCATATGATACAGTAGTTTAAGGTTGATATCTCTGTTTTGACAGTAGACTTATAAAGGGGATGAAAGACAGAAAAAAAACACCACCTGATTTCTCCTTTCTTATGTTAGGCTAAATGGGTCATGGCATACTGAAGAACTAGCATTTCATCAAAGGTCATTTAAATCAAAGCATTATAATTATTCACTTTTTGCAGATGCTAATTATAATTTCACTCATGCTTTTCAGTATTTCAAAATAAAATTGCTCTTCATTTTTATGCCAAAACATCTTTACAAAAGTTGTTAGATTATTTCCAATACCTTTTGCTCAGCCATTTGGCATCATCACTATTCAGGCAACAATGTTCATATGGTAATAGTTAAATTTGTTTCACTAGGGCCCTCTCATCCAAATTTTTCATTTCCAGCCTGCACATGCTGAACTCCAGAAAAGTGTTTTAATTGTTTTATTTAAATATGGATATTTCTAATTCAATTAATGTCAGATATGTTCCCCACCCTCCCCCTCCCCTGCAAACTGCCACTTACATAGGCCTTACTCTACAAATACAATACTCTTTAGATCATATTTTTTAGCTTACAGTTACTTAGGCAGACTTGGGTTTGACTTTCAACACTGCCTCTTCTTAGCTGGATGCCATTAGGAGAGTGCAAACCTCTTTGAAACTCACTCTTGTCATCTCAGTTTGTAACTTCCAGAGTTGTTTAGGCATGATTTGAAACAATCCCCTGTCCAAGGAGGGCAGGGAGGGACCAAAGAAGGGAACCTATATTGGTAGGTGGTCAGTTTAAGAAGCAAGGGAACTTACATGAAAGATTTGTCTTGTGTGGCCACAGCAAGAATAAATGTCCACATCCACATGCCAGAATCTTAAAAACTTATATAGAAATCTTACCGGGGTTTAGCTGCCAGGAGCCAGCATGGGGAATCTCGCCCATGGCAAAGGTCATGAGGAAGGGGGCCTGACAAAACACAAGGGCAAGATCAGGCCTCAGGGGTACCCCCTGGATTTTCTCGAGCATCTACCCCCAAAACCAGAGTCTGCCTGCTTTACTGTGTTATGCTTTCCATCTACTCTTCTGACATTAACAGGAGGCTGTCCCCCCACCATCTTTTTCTGGAAAAAGTTAATTTAGAGCTTTTAGATAATAAATCTCCTGGGCATAATAAGAGTGTTCCAACCCCAAAACCCTCAAGATGGCTTTCTAGACTGCCTGCCAGACTCCTACAGCTGTGCATGTGATTGTTTGCAGCCTCCCGATCTCGAGAGGCACAGGAAGCTTAAAACATCCAGAAATGTAGGGGCTTCTGAGGAGTCAATATCATTAGAATAGGATTGATTAAGGGTTTCATTTGTTGAGCCGATACTTACTGCCAAATTTTCATGTCTTTTATTTGTTGATATAGTTGGTATGTAGAAAAAACAGGTAGTAGCCCTGGTATTAGCAACATTAGATCTTTGAGTTAAGTACTTTCTTTGTTATAACCCACTGCACCTTTGTTCTACAGGAATGTAACTTTATTTAGTACTTTGAGGGTGATGCAGATTAAAGAAAAACACTTCAAGGGAAAATGAGTTTTCTGATAGACATTTAGGAAAAGAGCCATAAAAATGTTAACAGGCCCCCTGGCCAGAAGATGATGTAAAACTACCTGAGACCTTTTGTATATGGGAGGTATGCAAAAGGAAAGCCTGGTCTCGGTAAGGGTCAGGACTGCTGCCCATGCATAACTCTGCATATTCCATTATTTCTTTATGTACAACTTGGAGTATATAAGCTGCTTTTGAAAATAAAGTTGTGGGTCTGGCACTGATGCTTGGCTCTCCCATGTCATTCTTTTCTCCCTTTTCTGGCTGAATTCCCATCTGGACCATGGAGGCTCACTGTATCTACTTATTTGCCCTGGCTTCTAAGACCCACGCGAGAGGGAGCCCAAGGCAGGACACCCTCCACTATTCAAACGGGTGCTGGTGGCCTATGTAGACTGCGCAAACTCCTTGTCTCGGAGTTATATTGGTTCTCTGCATAAACCAAGTTATTTAGCATCTTTTCTACACTAATTTTCCTACTACACTATTCTTTCCTAATCTCTCTTTATATTTCTAATTAAATAAGTTAGTCTCTCCTCACCAACTCAGTCCCCACTTCAAATTCCCTAGATCCACCAGGGCTGGACCCTGGCATTCAGCCATGTGTACTGTCCAGATAATCTTACAAACACACTGCTCTCTCAAGGGTCCAACCTTGAAAATGGCTCCCATTTAGGGTGTGATGGACAGAACAGACACTCTGAGGATGGGGAAGGGGTGGGGAGCCTCCAACTGAAGGTTGTGGGTCAACCTACAGTCATGTTTTTCTCAATGACCATTTCCAACACCACCATTTTTAAAATGAAATAACACTCACTTTGCCTTGGTGTCAACATTAAAGGAGTTAATTGAGTGTGCAAAACAGAGTAGTACAGATAATATCAATCAGTTAGTATTGAGTGCATGCTCAGTCATGTCTGACTCTTTGCAACCCCATGGACTGTAGCCCACAAGGCTCCTCTCTCCATGAAAATTTTCAGGCAAGAGTATTGGAGTGGGTTGCCGTTTCCTACTCCAGGGGATCTTCTCCACTTAAGGATTGAACCTGCATCTCCTGCATTTGCAGGTGAATTCTTTACCACTGAGCCACCTGGTAAGCCCCAATTAGTTATTATCGCTGTCTAACAAATAATCTCAAAACTATAGAAATAAAAATTTCACTTTTCGTTTAATTTTATAGATTAAGAACTTGAGGAATGCTTAGCTGAGCCATTCATCCTAAGGGTCTCTGATATGGATGCTCTCAGATGTTGGCTGGGAGAGTCAGTCAAAAAAACATCTGAACAGGTTGGCTGTGAGAGAAGACTCAAATGCTGACACTTGGGGCTGACTGTAGGCTGGAGACCTAGCTCTTGACTAAAGTGTGTACTTCTGTCTTTTCCAGCATTGAAGTATCAGCATAACCAGATTAACACGGTTTCTAAATACTTTCGGAGTCAGTTTTCTAAGTGAGGCAGGTGGAAGCATCATAGTCTTTTCTGATATGAACTTGAAGTTAACAGAGCGCAAATCTACTAAATTCTACCCAGTTGTAAGAGAATCGCTAAAGCTGGTCCAGTTTCAAAGGGAGGGAAATTTAGACCCCAAATCTTAATGGGAAGAAATTCAAACGATTTCTGTTAAAATCACCACATCGTCCTGCAGATTGAGTTATACATAGTCCATGCTATTTAGGTTAATTTTCTCTTAAGTTTTCATATTTATATATCAGGAATATATAATATATTAGATATATGTATGTCCTTCTTATTTTATACATATCAGTTCAGTTCAGATCAGTTCAGTCGCTCAATTGTGTCCGACTCTTTGCAACCCCATGAACTGCAGCACACCAGGCTTCCCTATTCATCACCATCTCCTGGAGTTCACTCAGACTCACGTCCATCAAGTCCGTGATGCCATCCAGCCATCTCATCCTCGGTCGTCCCCTTCTCCTCATGCCCCCAATCCCTTCCAGTATCACAGTCTTTTCCAATGAGTCAACTCTTCGCATGAAGTGGCCAAAGTACTGGAGTTTCAGCGTTAGCATCATTCCTTCCAAAGAAATCCCAGAGTTGATCTTCAGAATAGACTGGTTGGATCTCCTTGCAGTCCAAGGGACTCTCAGGAGTCTTCTCCAACACCACAGTTCAAAAGCATCAATTTTTCAGCGCTCAGCCTTTTTCACAGTCCAACTCTCACATCCATACATGACCACTGGAAAAACCATAGCCTTGACTAGACGGACCTTAGTTGTCAAAGTAATGTCTCTGCTTTTGAATATACTATCTAGGTTGGTCACAACTTTTCTTCCAAGAAGTAAGCGTCTTTTAATTTCATGGCTGCAGTCACCATCTGCAGTGATTTTGGAGCCCCAAAAAATAAAGTCTGACACTGTTTCCACTGTTCATAAATTCTCCTAATATTTGTATCTATTGGTTAGATGTAGATATTAAAAGTTTCCACTTACAGGTGTCAAGTATTAAAATAGATAATTAAAAGATTGGTATATCTTCTAGAGGATTAATATTTTTAAACATAGATGTTTAATTATAGATAAAGGCATTAACTAAACGTTAAGATATTTAGATATTAAGATACTGAGATCTGTAGGAACCTCAGGGTTATATGAAACTACATCCTGAGAAGAAAACATTATAAACAAAGAAGTTTCAGTTGTGACTATATTCAGATATTGGTTTCCAAAAGAACAGATCAAAGATATTTTGTAAGGCTATCTTATGTCTTGTATCACGTATGTCATTTTTTTGCTCCACCATATGGTAACTTTCAACTTTAATGTGTACCCTAGGGTTCTAATAACCCAGTGCTCCATGGGCTTGTGATAGTCATCAATAAACCATAGAGGCTGATAGCAGAGCTGGATGTTTTCTAAGGACAAGGTCTTCACAAATGTGATAAATTTCCTAATGGTGATTTAGCTTGCTTGTCTCCTATAAATTAAAATGTGAATATTCAGTTCTGGAGCCTTCCCTAGGACACCAGATGACTATCAGGCCAGAGCTGCCCACCGTGAGCTGGGTATTATATAATCAACCAAGCCATAAGGTCCACTAGGCAGAGCAGCAATCCTGTGTATGAATGGGGACAATGTTTTACCTGGGTTCAGACTTGAGCAGGTTCAGAAAGAACAAGCAAATTATGAGAACAGACTCCCTTGAAAATTGTCTTTCCTGTATCAATGCCTTTTTCTCAGATCATACCTTCTAGATGTTGACTGCTCTGGTGTATGTTGATATTCACCACCCAAGTCTTCCTTCAGAAATAAGAGATTCATTATATCACACACTGTAATAGCTAGCCCTCAGCTGCCAGCCCTTTGGGAGTTTGCCTTAGCTGGAGAGAGCTTCTTTTCCTAAGATCGCTCCCTTCTTTGAGCACCTACTTTCAGTGACCACTGAAAAAGCATATAAAGACCTGGTTCTCGGGGCTTCCTTGGTGGCTCAGTGGTAAAGAATCCACCTGCCAATGCTGGAGAAACAGGTTCCATCCCTGATCCCACATGCTGCAGAGCAACTAAGCCCATGCACCACAACTACTGAGACTGTGCTTTGGAGCCTGGGAGCTGCAGCTACTGAATCCCTTGCACCAGAACACGTGCTCCACAATAAGGGAAGCCATTCCAATGAGAAGCTTACTCACTGCAATGAAGAGTAGCCCCTGCTCACCACAACTAGAGAAAAGCCCTCACAGCAATGAAGACCCAGCACAGCCAAAAGTAATTTTTTTTAAAAGACCTGGTTCTCTTGTTTCAGTCAGGACAGCTCTCAAGAGTCTCCTCGTCTTCAGTCTTCTTGCAGGGCTGGTGGAGACACTCCAGAGAGAGAGAGGGCATCACAGTTCCCATCTCTCTATGCCCAATCCTGCCTCCTACCTTCCCCTTCTACAGCTATTATTCTAAAAACAAAAAAACAAAAAAAACCTTTGCATTAAATCCCTTTAACAAAGTCTGCATCCTGAGAAACTCACTTGGAAACAGTTATGATCAACTGACACAGGAGGCTTAAACTACTATACAATTGCGCTCATCTCACATGTAATGTAATACTCAAAATTCTCCAAGCCAGGTGTCAACAATATGTGAACCATGAACTTCCAGATTGTTCAAGCTGGTTTTCAAAAAGGCAGAGGAACCAGAGATCAAATTGTCAACATCCATTGGATAACCAAAAAAAGCACAAGAATATCAGAAAAATATGTATTTCTGCTTTATTGACTATGCCAAAGCCTTTGACTGTGTGGATCACAATAAATTATGGAAAATTCTGAAAGAGATGGGAATACCAGACTACCTGACCTGCCTCTGGAGAAATCTGTATGCAGGTCAGGAAGCAACAGTTAGAACTGGACATGGAAAAGCAGAATGGTTCCAAATAGGAAAAGAAGTACGTCAAGGCTGTATATTGTTACCCTGCTTATTTAACTTATATGCAGATAACATTATGTGGAATGCCGGGCTGGATGAAGCACAAGCTGGAATCAAGTTTGCCAGGAGAAATATCAATAACCTCAGATATGCAGATGACACCACCCTTATGGCTGAAAGTAAACAAGAACTAAAAAGCCTCTTGAGGAAAGTGAAAGAGGAGAGTGGAAAAGTTGGCTTAAACTCAATATTCAGAAAACTAAGATCATGGCATCTGGTCCCATCTCTTCATGACAAATAAATGGGAAACAGTGGCAAACTTTCTTTTCGGGGGCTGCAAAATCACTGCAGTGGTAAATGCAGCCATGGAATTAAAAGATGTTTATTTCTTGGAAGAAAAGTTGTGACCAACCTAGACAGTGTATCAGAAAGCAGAGACATTGCTTTGCTGACAAAGGTCCATCTAGTCAAAGCTATGGTTTTCCCAGTAGTCATGTATGGATGTGAGTGTTGGACTATAAAAAAAATTTGAGTGCCGAAGAGTTGATGCTTTTGAACTGTGGTGTTGGAGAAGACTTTTGAGAGTCCCTTGGACTGCAAGGAGATCAGTCCTGAGTGTTCACTGGAAGGACTGATGTTGAATCTGAAACTCCAATACTTTGGCCACCTGATGCGAAAAACTGACTCATTTAAGACCCTGATGCTGGGAAAGATTGAAGACAGGAGGAGGAGAAGACAGAGAATGAGATGGTTGGATGGCATCACTGACTCGATGGACAGGAGTTTGAGTAAACTCCAGGAGTTGGTGATGGACAGGGAAGCCTGATGTGCTGCAGTCCATGGGGTCGCAAAGAGTCCGACACAACTGAATGACTGAACTGAACTGAACTAACAGAGGAGTAAGGACATGGGTCCAGTCCACAGATGGGAAAATGTAATACATCTTAATGTATTACATCAAGACTGGCAAGATATGGACTGCTGGCACCCTGCAGCCTTCCTCAGAGGTGGCCCCCAAAACTGGGGTGAAGTAATTCTCTCTGTTGAAAACTGTGAACAGTACAGCTTATTGCTTATCATGTATGGAGAGGATAGTGGTTTGAGTTTTAATATACACTAATTCCTGTGCCTGAAGGCACAGCAATCAATGTTCAGACACGAGGAAGTCTGGAGAAGAGATGGAACATGTAAGTGGCCTTAGAGTATCCAAATATTTATGCCCCACATGAATGCCCACTGATGTGTGTTCATCACCAAAAAGATACTAAATAACCAACTGGACCAGATGATCCATCCCATCTCGAGTGTTAGTCACTTTATTGACTCAGCCCAGTGGTACTGATGCAATGAGTTATGAATGCCGCGGTCACTGTGTCAGGGACAGAGGCTATCCATGGACTACCTAGCACAAACTTTCTCTCATCAATAATGATATAGCCTCTACTTCAGCTACTTCATGTTCATTGTAGACCAGCTGTTGCTTTGGATTCTTGATGAATAACTACAGCACTCAATGTCTGAGCTCCAGTAGCAGCACAGACTCACTTCTTTTGTTTCCTAGACCTGCTGTGCAGTGCCTGCCCCAGGGCCTGTACACACACTTTGCTTATGCTCTCTCTCTCTCTCATACACACAATTCAAGTAGTCTTTATTGTAAGTTGCAAAATGTACCATACTGCATTCTTGCCCCAATTTTTGGTACAAAACACTTTGCAGCTGGTGAGAAATCCATAAAAATTTTGCTTTTTAAACTCATGACTATTCTTAACAGAACTTTGCAAACTCAGAATTTCAACCTTCAATTTCTTTTTCTAAATGGCCCACAGTACTTGAGCTTCTTGAAGCTAAGACAGCTGTTCCAGGGAGAAAGAAGGGGAGGAAAAGGTAGCAAATATCTAGGGATTTCTATTTCTCTTTCAAAGCCCACATACTTGGCAATCAAGCAGGCTCTTCCCATAACCAAAAGGCAGCTCCTCACCAGTCCAGATGGCTCTCTTACCAAAAATCCCTAACCTTTGATCACCATTAACCATCATAACATGTGCACATGAGCTTGAATTCACTGAATGATTTGCAAAAGGAATCCTGTTACCCTTGTGGGTTGCATTCACCATAAAATCATGATTTAGATTACACAGAAAGCTGCACATATATTTAACATATTCCCTGGTGGCTCAGATGAAGAATCTGCCTGCAATGCAGGATACCTGGGTTTGATCGTTGGGTTAGGAAGATCCCCTGGAGAAGAGAATGGCAACCCACACCAGTATTCTTGTCTGGAGAATTCACAAGGACAGAGGAGCCTGGTAGGCTACAGTCCGTGGGGTTGCAGAGAGTTGGACAGAGGAGCTTGGTAGGCTACAGTCCATAGGGCTGCAAAGAGTTGGACATGAGTGATTGAATAAGCACAGCACAGATGTCCTCTTCTTCTGGCTTCATCTTGAAAAGAAGAATCTTTTTACAGACCAGTGTTACAGCTAAAGAGATAAAAGAATGGTTCCATATTCACAGAGTCCAGTAGACTTACTATGCACCTCATCACTCAGAAGCACCTGGCCTGAGTAGAATTGCTGACTTAGAATAGAATAGTATTAATAGGCATAGCATCTTGTGAGGATGCCACATAAGCCTCCAAAATGTGGTTGTTTTTCTGAACCCTGAGGATAAAGATCTAGGGTCACTCCACCTGGCAGATGACTAGACTGTCTTGCCAAATTTAAGGGAAATTTACAATGGATCATAGAGGAAAAAGAAGTACCATTATGGCTTTAGAACTAATTACAGAAGTAAAGCCTGCAGCTTGCTCAGCTAATCCTCTTTTTTAAAATTAACTTTTACTGGAATATAATTTTCTTACAATACTGTGTTAGTTTCTGCCATACAGAAAAATGAATCAGGTATATGTGTATACATACCCCTTCTTTATTGGATTTCCTTCCCATTTAAGTCAACACAGCACTGAGTAGGGTTCCTTGAGATATATAGTAGATTCTCATTAGTTGTATATTTTATACATAGTACCAATAGTGTATATATGTCAATCTGGATCTCCCAATTCATCTCACTCCCTCTTCCCCTCCCCTCTTGATGTCCATATGTTTGTCCTCTACATCTGTTTCTCTATTTCTGTTTTGCAAATAAGATCATCTATACCACTTTTCTAGATTCCACATATATGTGTTTCTATCCCATACTTGGTTTTCTCTTTCTGACTTACTTCACTCTGTATGGCAGTCTCTAGGTCCATCTACATTTCTACAAATAATGCAATTTCACTCTTTTTGTGGTTGAGTAATACTGCATTGTATATATGTACCATATCTGTTTTATCCAATCCTCTGTTGATGGACATTTAGGTTGCTTCTTATAATACAGTGCTGCAATGAACAATGGAATACATATGTCTTTTTGAATTATGTTTTCCTCTGGGTATATGCCCAGTAAATCCTTGCAAGTTTGGCCACTACCTTGAAGGGGGCACTCTAAAGAGAATGAACGATACCTCTTGGGCTCTCCCTCAGATCCTCTCCACATCCTATTCCAGAACTGCGGTGTTGGCCTATTCTTTGAAGGTTTCAACCCGCTTCCCACCAGGACAACCTGAGGGCACTTGACTCAGGCCTGTGTTAATATCTCTCAGTCCCTGCCTGAGTTTTTGTCTTAAATTTGGTTGGTTTCATTGCATCTGCTTGGGATGTCTGTAAATACTTATGTGTCATTCTAAAGTGCAGGGGAGGATCAGTGAAGCTTCCCTTGACCAATATAGGGTAGAAGCTAAGGAATAGATGTTCCTTTTGATATCCAGCTGGTTAATTCTGAAACACACACCAGAAGGCTCTTGAGAAGGGACCACAGAACTGACTGTGGCCAACTCAGTGCCTGTATTGCCTTTTCCTCCTTCCTGTCCAACCAGCCATCACTTCTTGCTTTCTGGAATCACTTGCTTCATGCTTTACAGTGACCCAGGGATCAAGTACCTACATGGAAACTTTTGCCTTAAAATCTTCCTTCAGAGAATGTCTAGGACAGATTACTGTTAGAGAAATTGAGGCCATGGTAAGCTGGAACGGAAGAACTTCTGAAAGATGGAAGTGTGAACCAGATCAAGGCATTATATTTCCACACAGGAACCTGGGAAACTTATTATGTCAGGAACTTAGCTCAATTAGATTTGAAGCTTTTAAAAAACTATTGCATTGTTATTACATCTGATTCTAATCTTCAAAAATATTCTCTTATGGAAGTTCAAAATGTCCAGAATATGACGTCTCCAAGTCTGGAAAGATTCCAACCTGCCACTCCCATTCATGTCACTGGGGCGTGTACATAACGATCAAAAGACAATACTTGGCTGGCCTTTAAGCAAAGGAAGGTCTCTGTGTTGTGGCAGATGAGCACTGACGCACATCTTCTCTTTCTGATTTCAAAACACATTCTATTCATCTTTAAACATTTCTCAATAAAGCTGGAGAATCTACTACCCTAAATGAGAGCAAGCGGGATAGATTTGAGATTCATAGACATCGTTCCCAAGTTTCCCTGAGTGGCACATTTTTTAAAGCAATCCACATTGGTAGACAAATGTTTATATGTTTTCTTTGAATAAACAAATTTTAAAACATCAGAGTCAGCAAAAGCAAGACAAGAATTTGACTGTGGCTCAGATTGTGAACTCCTTATTGCAAAATGCAGACTTAAATTGAAGAAAGTAGGGAAAACCACTAGACTGTACAGATATGACCTAAATCAAATCCCTTATAATTATAGTGGAAGTGACAAATAGATTCAAGGAATTAGATCTGATAGACAGAGTGTCTGAAGAACTATGGATGGAGGTTCATGACATTTATAGGAGGCAGTGATCAAGACAATCCTCAAGAAAAAGAAATGCAAAATAGCAAATAGTTGTCTGAGGAGGCCTTACAAAGAGCTTAGAAATGAAGAGAAGCTAAAGGCAAAGGAGAAAAGGAAAGATATACCCATCTGAATGCAGAGTTCCAAAGAATAGCAAGGAGAGATAATAAAGCCTTCCTCAGTGATCAATGAAAAGAAATAGATGAAAACAATAGAATGGGAAAGACCATTTCTTCAATAAAACTAGAGACACCAAGAGAATATTTCATGCAAAGATGGGCATGATAAAGGGCAGAAACAGTATGGACCTCACAGAAGCAGAAGATATTAAGAAGAGGTGGCAAGAATACACAGAAGAACTATACAAAAAAGATCTTAAGGATCCAAATAACTACGATGGAGTCATCACTCACCTAGAGCCAAAACATCCTGGAGTCAGAAGTCAAGTGGGCCTTAGGAAGCATCACTATGAACAAAGCTAGTAGAGGTGATAGAATTCCAGTTGAGCTATTTCAAGTTCTAAAAGGTGATATTGTTAAAGTGCTATACTCAGTATGCCAGCAAATTTGGAAAACTCAACAGTGACCACAGGACTGGAAAAGGTCAGTTTTCATTCCAATCCCAAGGAAAGGTAATGCCAAAGAACATTCAAAGTATACTGCACAAATGTACTCATCTCACATGTTAGAATCCCAGGGACTGGGGAGCCTGGTGGGCTGCCATCTATGGGGTCGCACAGAGTCGGACATGACTGAAGTGACTTAGCAGCAGCAGCACATGCTAGCAAAGTAATGCTCAAAATTCTCCAAGCCAGGTTTCAACAGTATGTGAACTGAGAACTAGATGTTCAAACTGGATTTAGAAAAGGCAGAGGAACTAGAGATTAAATTGCCAACATCCTTTGTATCATCAAAAAAGCAAGAGAGTTCCAGAAAACATTGACTTCTTTTTTATTGACTATGCCAAAACCTTTGACTATGTGGATCACAAAAAAATGTAAAATTCTTCAAGAGATGGGAATACCAGATCATCTTATCTGCCTCCTTAGAAATCTGTATGCAGGTCAAGAAGCAACAGTTAGAACCAGACATGGAACAATGGACTGTTTCCTAATTGGGTAAGGAGTATGTCAAAACTGTATATTGTCACCCTGCTTATTTAACTTCTATGCAGAATACATCATGTGAAATGCCGAGTTGGATGAAGGGCAAGCTGGAATCAAGATTGCTGGAAAAAATATCAATAGCCTCAGATATGCAGATGACACCATTCTTATGGCAGAAAGCAAAGAGGAACTGAAGAATCCCTTGGTGAAAGTGAAAGAAGAGAGTGAAAAAGCTGACTTAAAACTCAACACTCAAAAAACTAAGATCATGGCATCTAGTCCCATCACTTCATGGCAAACAGATGGGGACACAATGGAAACAATGACAGACTTTATATTTTGGGCTCCAAAATCACTGCAGATGGTGACTGCAGCCATGAAATTAAAAGATGCTTGCTCCTTGGAAGAAAAGTTATGACCAACCTAGACAGCATATATTAAAAAGCAAAGACATTACTTTGCTGACAAAGGTCTATCTAGTCAAAGCTATGGTTTTTCCAGTAGTTACGTATGGATGTGAGAGTTGGACAATAAAGAAAGCTGAGTGCTTAAAAATTGATACTTTTGAACTGTGGTGTTGCAGAAGACTCTAGAGAATCCCTTGGACTGCAAGGAGATCCAACCAGTCAATCCTAAAGAGAATCAGTGCCAAATATTCCTTGGAAGGACTGATGCTGAAGCTGAAACCCCAGTACTTTGGTCATGCAAAGAACTGGCTTATTGGAAAAGACCCTCATGCTGGGAAAGATTGAAGGCAGGAGGAGAAGGGGGACAACAGAGGATGAGATGGTTGGATGGCATCACTGACTCAATGGACATGAGTTTGAGCAAGCTCCAGGAGTTGGTGACGGACAGGGAAGCCTGGCATGCTGCAGTCCATGGGGTCTCAGAGAGTCAGACACAACTGAGTGACTGAACGGAACTGTACTGAAAACATCAGAGACTCTATGTTGGCATATTAAAGATTACATCAAATGTTTAGTGTAAATATAACTGTCAAGAAATTTCAATCATTGAAGTTTTTAGATTGGCCACAAGTCAAACACTATCAGGTCTGAAAATTAAACTTGGATTTTTTTTAAATTTAAAAAAAATTTAACAAACCTCTCTCTCTGTATATATGGCTCCCTTACCAAGCTGATTTGGAAGGGTTTTTGTACGTTTTCAAATTAGGCAATAGTGTTATTACATTAAGTTAATAATCAGACGTTATAAGCTATCTTCAAATGTAAAAGTTATTTAAATGAATAATGATGTGATGATAAGATTATTATTGCCAGCACTTACTGAGCACTTTCTATGTCCCAGCTTTTTGCTAAGCACTACATATATTATTCCACTTAATTCTCAAACAACTGTGTCAGGTAGATTCTTATGATTTCTCTTTTTTGTAGCTGCAATTACACAGGCTCAGCAACAATTCAAAGTTTCACAATCATACCCAGCTTATAAGTCATGAAACAGCAATGAAATGTATTCAAATAACCAAAATGTGGGGGGAAATGGCATCATATCTCTTCACGATATGCTTTAGTAATAATGGTTCTATTGAGAGCGATAGGATAAATGATAACAACAGATATCCTCTTAAAATAATTTCATTTCATGTTATAGATCCACTGGCAATCTACTAAAGAGTCATTTTAGAAAGCGACATTCTTTTTTTAAATGAGTCATTGTGTGTGCAGTGGCATTGAACAATTGAAAGGGTCTTTAAAATATGTATTTCAATTATGAAATATAGTAGGAGTTTATGTATTTGCTGTGGGACTTTATGTCCTGTGGTTGAATCAAGATCATCTGTTTCTCGGCTTTTGTGAACATGGCTGTGTTCAAATGTTAAGAAATATACAAAAAACTTTCAGCCTCTTGACAAATGTCTTTTGCCCGGCAATGCGGTCACACCAATCAGCTTGCATTTTGGGTCTCTCTTCTCACACGGTCATTGTGTTTTATGAAAATGCCCTCGGGCTCCTTACTTTTCTTTAGTGAAGGGGATTTCTGGACCCTCTGCAGAATCCTTGGGGCTTTGTACAATCATCTCTTCCCAGCTGTTCCCTCTCTACCTGGCCCGGTTCCGAGAAAATGATGCAAGGCTGTGAAATGGGACTGTGCTTGGGATCCAGCTGAGGGGAAAGCCTGCCAGAAAGGTCACAGAAACTTTCACATAAACAGAGCTGTGACCTGACCCGATCCGGGCTGCTGGGGTTAAAGGCTGTTCTTCCGGTCAGGGCGCACACGCTGCACGCAGCGCGTTCTGTTCCCGGGCTGCTTGCCTGTTATTTATGCAACACGGGGAGGTGCCCTTGACCGTTTCTCCCCGCTCTTTGTGACTATGATTCAACGTCGCACTATAAATTATTTCACCAAGTGAGGAACCTCACTGTGCGGTGTTCAGGCCCTCAGCACAAGTATGGGGTAAGCCAGATGAATCTACGGAAGCCTCCTCCCTTCCACATCTTCAATCACTTTTCTTCCTCTGGTGCATTTTGAACACCCTGGACTCATCTGATATTAGAGTGCCACGGCTAAATCTGCTCTCCCTGAATCTTACCACAACCAACATGGACTCAGGCGCTGTCACTTCCTTATTTTTCTGTCACCTCACAACCTGTAATCTTTAACTGGCTGGTAAATCTCAATAGGAGTTCCTGTGTTGATTGGGCTGAAATTCTGGAAGGACCTCTGAAAATAATCTATTATGTCAAAAAAACACAAAAAACAAAAAACACCACCAAAACCCAAAGCTAACAGGAGTCAACTCACACTTGATGCTGGAGAGGACTCTGTTTGAATATCAAGGGCGTCTCCTGTCCTCTGGCCACCATTGCCCTCTCTGTTCTGTGGCTATGTCATTACATAATGTTGCTACCCCTGAAGAAAGTAAAAAAACATTTTTTAGAAACTTCTTAATGTGTAATTCTCTGTATGATGTTCAATCATTTTGTCCGTTGTTTGGAATTTGTATTTGGAGGAATTCCCAGGGCTTTGTAATCCATGTCTTAGCCCTTCCAAGCCTTTACCAGTCGGTCCAACTTGTCCAATTCAACGCCAGCTACAAGCCTTCCTCCAACTTCCTCTAAACCAAAATAAAAACCAAAGTCAGGGTATGTAAGAGTGAAAGGTCACTGAAAAATAGAAATAAATCCTATTTCCTCAAAAATTATTGGCCCCCAAAAATTACTGTGTTAAATACTGAATTAAAAATTGTGGGTTTAATTAATAACCTAACTTACTTTAAGGGAATATTTTGCATTAGCCTAGAAATGATCAATTACCTACAACACAAAATTTACCTCAGTGTCATAAGAGGGAAAAGTATAGAACCTGAAGTCAGAAAATAAAAAAAAGGGGGGGGGGTCCTGTTACCAGTTCGGCCGTGTTTAGCTGTGTTGGCTTGATCACATTAGTTACCTCTCTGATCTCAGCTTTCTTGTGGTTAAAATAGATAAACTTGTCTAGCAAGACTGCTGCAAAGTTTAAATTATATGATATAGTATGTATCAAGATCCTTCCTTTGTAGCCTATACTTTATTTTTTTTAAGAAAGAAAGCAGTAAAAAATCAAGAAGACAGAAAATCAGCAATAAACAACCAGCTAGAAGCAAACAAATATGTTCTGTATGTGTTCTGTGATAAACAGCAGGTCCCTTGGTTGTGTTCCCGTGAGTAACATACGATCCTTCAGGAAAAGTGACAGGTCTACCCATACAATATACAAAACCTGGTGTGATCCAGTCTCAAGCCTTTTTTCAGCTCTTCTCTCAAGGCTTAATCTCTCACCTTAGGAATGTGTCAGACCAAACTGTATTGACTTCCTGAATTCCCCTGCTGTATCATGTCTCATTACTTTGGCATAAGCCATTCCTCCCAACTAGAAAATATTTTTCCATCTTAATGTCCTAAAGAAACTAAGACATTTGCACATGCAAACACACATGCATACACACACATACACACACACCAGCTCACTCTTTCAATTGTACCATATATACTTCAAGGGTTCTAAAAACGAGATAAACTCCCATATGGACTTTCATAAATGACCTTCAGGAAATAAAATATCTCTTGAAACGACATGTAAAATTCTGCTTATAAGTGCATTGGCACATTTTTCCCCCTAAAATTAGGGTTTGCAGTTTTGATCACAAGCTCAAAGGGTTTGTGATCTAAAAACCCTAAAACAATGCCAAGACAATTGTTGCAGTTCTGGGTGCAAATCACCAGTGTACTGCAACATTTTGCTGGTGACAATCAGGTCTTATTCATCTCTGTTTGCCAGCCTCTACTACATGCTAAGTGTTCAAAAGGCATCTGATGGATGATTAACTGCTTTTTCAGGAGAGCACTCTCAGGGTGCTGGAAATATGGTCACAATACTATACTAGGAGGAATGACATTCATGAAACAGAAAAGTCCATCCTTGCCCGACTGTTGTGAAGTAAAGCTCTGTTGGTGCAGTTTACAATTTGCTAATTATTAGTGCTTTTCTACATACCAAATTAATTATAGCATAATAAAATCCAATAGCATTTGTTCTTAATTCTTCTCTGATCTGCATTCTGTTGTTTATTCTCATTTGTTCTGATAAGGTCCATTGTCTCTAATGTTGCCTCATAAAGGGTAAGAAATAAATCAATGGTATTTAGCTTTTCTAACCATCTGGTCTGGCAAACATCCCAAAATTAATGTTTATATCTGGGTGCAGTTCATGTATTTTGTCTTGTCTTAGGAACATCTCTGGAGATGGGAAATGAAGGGTAGGGATAACCCCCTAATCTCACTGAGGAATTTGATCTTTGAGTAGATATGACTCTATAAATATTATAGGTTCTCATCACGTGTTATGAGGTTCAGTTACAGAACAAAGGCCAAGACTGGTCAGTTTGAAAGCTCCCACTTAGGACACTTCCTTGTGTTTCAGATTAGAGGTTAGCAAACTTCCTTGTCAACGGCCAGATAGTAACGAGCTCAGGCTTCACAGGCCATACAGTTTCTGCTGCAGTCATTCAGCACTGCTGATGAAATGTAAAAACCGATAGACAGTATGTTAAAAAAAAAAATGGATGGGACTGTGTTCTAACTAAAGTTATTTATAAAAGCAGGTGACTTTTTAACTCAGATATCTGAGGTTAGGTCAGAAAGAACAGTACAGCTAGAAGAGGAAGGAGGCAGGCAGGGCACAATCTTTAAAAGAATGATATGTCCATAGGACACGACAAAGATTGCTTAGAATCAACTAGGTTCAAGACGGTAGAATATTTGACTTCCAGGGGACCTTGAGCCTCAATGTATTTTCATTATAATATATTAACATGTTAAATGACATACTCACCAGCACCATGGCAATTCTGAGGCCAACTCAAAAACTTTGAGTGGTGACCCAATTCCTAGAAATCCCTTCCCCTTCTCCAAAATAACTGGAATAATCCTCCCACTCATGCACTTATGAAATTACCCAGCCCATAAAAACCAAAAATGTCATATTTCTGTCTCTCATCTTCTGAGATGGCCCACACTCTGTCTGTAGAGTGTATTTCTCTCTAAATAAATTCACTTCTTACCTATCACTTGCTTAAAACTCACCATTCTCTCTCTCTCTCTCACTCTCTCTCTCTCTCTCTCTCTCTCTCTATATATATATATATATATATATGTATATATATATATGCCCCCTTCTTCATGTGGCTCCCTGAGCCAGCCCAGTATCATCCAGTTCCGTTACTTCATGGCAAAAAGACAAAAGATGGGGGAAAAGTGGAAACAGTGACCGATTTTATTTTCTTGGTACTGGAGAAGACTCTTGAGAATCCCTTGGATAGCAAGGAAATGAAACCAGTAAATCCTAGAAGAAATCAATCCTGAATATTCATTGGAAGTACTGATGCTGAAGCTGAAGCTCCAATACGTTGGCCACCCAATGCAAAGAGACAATTCATTGGAAAAGACCCTGATACTGGGAAAGATTAAGGGCAAGAGGAGAAAGGGGTGACAGGATGAGATGTTTGGGTGGCATCATTGAGTCAGCGGACATGAGTCTGAGCAAACTCAGAGATAGTGAAGGACAGGGAAGCTGGCATGCTGCAGTCCATGGGGCTGCAAAGGGTTGGACATAACTTAGTGACTGAACAGCAGCAACAACTTATTACTTTTTATTTCACTGAATGCTTTCTGTTATTACACATTAAGAGCTTCAGATTTACCAGGAACACCGCTTTTTCCTGGTTGTTCTGGGATGGAGAATTTAGTTAAGAATAGTATTCTTTAATTCAGATTTCTGGACCCTTCATCTTCTGACACTAGATTGCTTTCCCCACCTTATGTTATGTCCCTTCTATGCATCAGTTCAGTTCAATTCAGTCACTCAGTAGTGCCCAACTATTTGCGACCCCATGAATTGCACCAAGCCAGGCCTCCCTGTCCATCACCAACTCCCAGAGTGCACCCTTAACTCATGTCCATTGAGTCAGTGATGCCATTCAGTTATCTCATCCTCTGTCATCCCCTTCTCCTCCTGCCCCTAATCTCTCCCAGCATCAGAGTCTTTTCCAATGAGTCAATTCTTCACATGAGATGGCCAAAGTATTGGAGTTTCAGCCTTAGCATCATTCCTTCCAAAGAACACCCAGGACTGATCTCCTTTAGAATGGACTGGTCATATCTCCTTGCAGTCCAAGGGACTCTCAAGAGTCTTCTCCAACACCACAGTTCAAAAGCATCAATTCTTTGGCACTCAGCTTTCTTCACAGTCCAACTCTCACATCCATACATGACCACAGGAAAAACCATAGCCTTGACTAGACGGACCTTAGTTGTCAAAGTAATGTCTCTGCTTTTGAATATGCTATCTAGATTGGTCATAACTTTCCCTCCAAGGAGTAAGCATCTTTTAATTCCATGGCTGTAATCACCATCTGCAGTGATTTTGGAGCCCAAAAAAATAAAGTCTGACACTGTTTCCACTGTTGCCCCATCTGTTTCCCATGGAGCAATGGGACCAGATGCCATGATCTTAGTTTTCTGAATGTTGAGCCTTAAGCCAACTTTTTCACTCTCTTCTTTCACTTTCATCAAGAGACTTTTTAGTTCCTCTTTACTTTCTGCCATAAGGGTGGTGTCATCTGCATATCTGAGGTTATTGATATTTCTCCTGGCAATCTTGATTCCAGCTTGTGCTTCTTCCAGCTCAGCGTTTCTCATGATGTACTCTGCACATAAGTTAAATAAACAGGATGACAATATACAGCCTTGATGTACTCCTTTTCCTATTTGGAACTAATCTGTTTTTCCATGTCCAGTTCTAACTGTTGCTTCCTGACCTGTATACAGGTTTCTCAAGAGGCAGTCAAGTGGTCTCTCAGAATTTTCCACAGTTTATTGTGATCCACATAGTCAAAGGCTTTGGCATAGTCAATAAAGCAGAAATATATGTTTTTCTGGAACTCTCTTCCTTTTTCAATGATCCAGCAGATGTTGGCAATTTGATCTCCTGTTGTTCTACCTTTTCTAAAACCAGCTTGAACATCTGGGAGTTCACGGTTCACATATTGCTGAAGCCTGGCTTGGAGAATTTTGAGCATAACTTTACTAGCGTGTGAGATGAGTGCAATTGTGTGGTAGTTTGAGCATTCTTTGGCATTGCCTTCTATGCATCAGGAGCTCCTAAACACATCTTCTGTGACAGTGACACTGGTGGGGGTGGGAGTGATGTGCTGGCTGCTGCTTGGAGATTGCCTGTATTTGGAGAGTGAGAGGAAAGAAGACACAAAAATGACTCCAAAAATCCCAAAGTTGAATGAGTAAGGGATGATACCCTTAGTAGAAAGGTTAATGTTGATGCAAAAGAAAGCAAAAAGCTACAGCATAAAACCATTGCTAGGCCCTTCTTGGTGGACCAGTGGTTAGGAATCCACCTTGCAATGCAGCGGACACCAGTCTGACTCCTGGGTTAGGAAGATCCCACATGTTGCACAGCAACTAACCCAGGCATTGCAACCAGTGACGCCCAGGCGCCTGGAGACTGTGCTCTGCAACAAGAGAAGCCACTGCAATGAGAAGCCTGCACACCGCAACTAGACAAAGTCCGCACGCAGCAACAAATACCTAGTGCAGCCAAAAATAAATATACAAATTGAAATTGTTTTTAATTTAAAATGCCATTGCTAGCATGAAAGTCCCCCCTTGTGTATACCCCCAGTCCCCTCCTCTCTCTCATTTTATCATATTAGACTGGCAAAACCCCATCCTGGTTAAATTTAGCACTCTGTGGCTCTGTTCCTCTGTCCAGCTGAACATGACTGGAAAAGGCACACAACTGTAAATGAACATGCCCCACTGTCAAATGGGTTCCTAATGTAGCTCAGAAATGAAGTACGTTTCCCTAATCCATTCCCTGTCCCACACTTCCAGAGGACCGTTTCAAACCTCCTGGTTCTCATACTATACCCAGTACCTCCTCCTGATCACCAACTGTTGACCTTGTTTCCTATTTAACACGACAATAGCAATGATGAAAAAACAGCTCTCACAAGCTTGAAAACTTGAATCATTGCACCTAACTACCTCTTGGCATCTGTGCCCATGTATCCTTTCTTGCCTGCTTCCTGTTATGCTGTCAT
Organism: Madoqua kirkii; assembly: GCA_006408675.1. Lineage (NCBI taxonomy): Eukaryota > Metazoa > Chordata > Mammalia > Artiodactyla > Bovidae > Madoqua > Madoqua kirkii. The sequence continues at coordinate 35,937 of SJYC01131934.1, forward strand.
TTTGCACAACCTGTGTTCCTGTTTAAGGTCCTCTGTACACAAAACCACATGACCTCTTGCTGGTTGATGCCATAGCTCCAACAATTCTTTCCTTTCTCTTGCATCACCAATTTTCCCCTTCTACCAAATAGTTTCTAGCCCATTTATACACATGCTAGCAACTCTCCAATAGTAGCGAAAGAACCCTTCCCTTGACCTCACAGTAGTCTTACAGCCATGACTCCACTCTGGTCTTCTCTTTAGAAGTTATTACCCTCTACCTCAATGTCCACACCTCCCCTGGTCCTTTGCAAGCTTCTCCTTAGCAAGCTTCTCCTTAGCTCACCATACTTCTACACATTGGAGTGATCCATATCTCAATCCGTAGGTCTCTTTTCCTTTCTCCCTGCACACCCTACCTCCTCCATTCATTCAGTTTTGTGGCTTTAAATACCATCTAGATCAGGGGATCCCTAGCCTCTGAGATCTAATGCCTGATGATCTGAGGCGAAGCCATTGTAATAATAATAGAAATAAAAGTGTACAACAAATGTAATGTGCTTGAATCATCCCCAAACCATCCCCCTCCCCAGGTCCATGAAAAAAATGTCTTCCATGAAACCAGTCTCTGCTGCTGAAAATGTTAGGAATGATTTAGATGATGATAACTTCCCAATTCACAGCTCATCCCAGGCACTCTCCTGAATTCCAGACACATTCATGTGTCTAGACATTATATTTCCATTTTGATGTCTAATTGCTATCTCAAGCTTATTGTACCCCCAAACTGATCCCAAACACACTCACCAAGTCAAAGTCTTCCCAGTTTCAGTTAATAGCCACTTCTTCCTCCTGAATCTCAATTTAAACCTTGAAATTATTTCACTTTTCTCCTCATGCTCACATCTTCCCTGTTAGCAAATTCTACTGGTTTTACCTTCCAAATATATCCAGAATCTCACCTCAACTTCCCGCATCTATTGCTCCCAACTTTTGCAAAGCTGCTCTGGTCTCTCAACTGAATGATTCCAATAGTTTCCTAAAAAGAAGTCTATGCTTGCACATTCACCCCCACAGTCTCCAGTCTACTTTCAACACCAGCCACAATATGTAGGTTCCTCTCTCAAAGCTTTCCGTTGAGTTCCTATCCCATCAGAGTACAAGCCGTCATCTTTGGAGAGACCTAGGAGGCTCCTGATGTCCCGACATTGTCACCTCCCACCTCAGCTTCTGCTTCCCTGCCTCTCTGGCTCACTGTCTTCCAGGCATGCTGGCTTCCTGAGTTCTTCGGGAACCTTCCAGCCATGCTGTGGCCTCAGAGCTTCAGAACTCTGTTTCCCTTTCCCTCAAAGCCCTTTCCCCAGAGAGACTCACTTTCTCACTCCCTTCAGGTCTTTGTTGTTATGTCATCTTCCCAGTGACGTCTTCATAGGCTTTTTTACTAAAAATTGCAAACCGTCCTGCTCCGCACACTGGCACCCTTTTGTGCTCTCTTGCTGTTTTGCTCCATAAAATGTGGCATCAGCTGGCATCATTTCCACCTCACCCTACTCCATGGAAACATGGATACAGAGGTACAGCTGAGAGCAAGTCTTGTCCCATGTGAGGGCTGTATGCCACTGGTCGCTGCAGCAAAGGATGCCATTAAAAGTGGCCCAGGAAGGTGTGAGGCAGCAAGTGTGGTGCACGCAATACAGATGCCAACTGGCACAACCACACCATAAGTCAGCCTGGATTTTCCAACCCACCTCCTGAAAACAGTGCCTCTCATCTTCTTGAAGTGGCTGTACGGAAACAGATTTCCATTTCTTTATCTGCTTAACGCTTTTGAGCTTCCATTCCCCATTTTTTCTTTCTAAATGTTTTGTTTAATTTATGCTCACTTTTTACTGTACCTTCAGTATACAAGTGAAAAATGTACTGACGTTATTGATGTTTCTCTATTTCCCCATGTGCCAGTTTGTTATGCCTCTGGAAAGGTAAAAGTGACCTTTTCTGTGAAGGAGCCAGGACATACATAATTTTGGTGGAATGTTTAGTGGTGCCTTCACTGGCATGTCTTAACAAATGGATTTTTTAACTCCTATTTTAACACCTTGGTATAACTAAGTAAATGTGAAAAATGTATCCCTCAATATGTGCAACTGCATATTTACATGTTTTCAAAAATAAAGAGAAAATACATAATATTTGGGAATGAGATAGGAGAATCATTTTCACAAGTTACAGATGTCCTGATAACTCATAAGTGGTGATACTATATAAGGTCATCTCTAATGAGTGAAAACATTGTTGATTTCACACTTCCCACATCTTGTACTCTGTTTATAAGAGTTACGTCAGATGTTTGAAGATTTTAAGAATTTTTAAATGGTAATTTAACTAACAAAACTAAATAAATACCTCTTTATAGAGTTTGATATTGCTAAGCTTTCTTTGGACAGAAAAGGACTTTGAAATCTATTTAACACCTTTGAGACATTTCTCCTAACCCAGAGCCCTCCTCATAAATTCTGTCTTATTTTCTAATCACTGTAATTAAATCCACCTTACATCTTTTCCACATGACAGAGATCTTTTGTGTGGGTTTAGTGACATAATAGATCCTAGAACAACAACAACAACAAATTTCAGAAGTGTATTCACTTAAATTACTTATGCAATTTGATTTGGTTGTGCCAGGTCTTCTTTACTGCACTCAAGCTTTCTCTCTTTACAGTGAGTGGGGATACTCTCTGGTTGCCCTGCTTGGGCTTCTCATTGCAGTGGCTTCTCTTGTTGTGGAGCACGGGCTCCAGGGCTCATCAGCTTCAGCAGTTGTGGCACACGAGCTTAGTTGCCCTGCAGCATGTGGGATTCCTGTAAGTGGACCAGGGATTATCCCTGCACCAGGGATTAAGCCCATATTCCCTGCATTGTCAGGTGGATTCTCAACCACTGGACCACCAGGGAAGTCTTGCCTTCACTTTTTAAGGCTGTTACATGGATGGAGTTCAGTAGAGTAAAATCACAGTAATTTCAGAAAGAGTATTTTTCCACCTTTCACAATACCAAATATCACATAGAGGGATCTTGAACTCAACTCCTCCCATAAGCATACCAAATCTACAGCCACGTATGAGAAAAACCCCCAGACCACCTGAGCAACTCCCACACACTGGATGAACATGAAAAAAAAAAAAACACATCAAAGTATATAGAAGAGACTGAGACACAGTCTCATCATAACCCCCCAGCACAGCAACCCACAGTCGGGAGGTAACTTACAACCCCGAGCTTCTCCTGAGGAGCTAAGGGTTTGCACCCTAAGTCTGGTAGCTCAGCTTTTAAGATCAGCACCTGAGAGAGGACTCCCAAGTCATCTGACTTTGAAAGCCAACGAGGCTGTGTCTACAAGACCCATAAGATTATCCTGAACTGAGAATCTGCTCTTAAACAGCTCATGAGTACTCACAGCAGCTATACCCCAGCATCAAGCACAGAAGCAGCCAGCTGAAATGCCCAGTATTCCTGAGAAAGAGGTCTATCAAGATTATCTTCACAGCTGCAGCCCAAGGAGGGAGGCTTCCAGTTAAATACACATTGAAAAGTCCACTGTAATCCTCCACAGGGACTTTGGAAGGTGTTTGCTGTCTTCACGCTCTCCCACTGTATGACGATGTATGTTTTGGTCTCTGCTTCTTGTTCTGGAAAATATTTAGCCTTTGAGTTTTCACGAGGAGGAAATGACAACCTGCTCCAGTATTCTTGCCTGCAAAATCCCATGGTCAGAGGAACCTGGCAGGCTACAATCCAAAGGATCACAAAGAGTGGGACACAACCGAGCCTGTGCACACACCTCACACAGAACTCCTAAAACCCTTGTAATTTCCCAAATCATAAGAGCATCTCTTATTTTAATGGGAGGACTGTTGGTGGGCTCCTGGATGGAGGATGGTCACCAGAAAGACCCAGAAGTTTGGATCTTTCAGCTCCATTCTCTCATTCTTCAGAGAGGGAAAGGGACTCACAAATTAGTTAATAATCAATTATGTCTACATAATAAAGTCACTGTAAAATTTTCTAAAGTACGATTGGTGAGCACATCCACATTCCAGGAGGCCAGTGCACCCCAGCTCCACAGGGATAGAAGAGTCTGTGTTTGTGTCCTTTCTGGCCCTCACGCTGTGTACCTCTTCATCTGGCTGCTCATCTTTATCCTTTTGATCATATCTTTTGTCATATGAAAACCCAGCATCTTGAGCTAAATGATCCCTTGAGCTTTGTGAGTTGTTGTAGCAAATGATCAGACCCAAGGAGATGGTTGTGGAAATCATCTTTTTTTTTCCATTGGATTTATAAAACATTATTTCTGATAGATAACATTCAAGGATAATAAAGCTATCTTAAAATCTCAGATATGAGAAATCTGTGGCAAGAATTTTAAAAAGTACACTACTCAAGATGCAATTTACATATTAATATACACATATTCTACAACCCAAATCTTTTAAACATGAACATTAACCTTTTGTTGTTGTTGTTAGTTTTCCCCTTACAACATGACCTGACTCTGCAGCTGCCGTGTCCTTCAGGAAACACTTGACATCTGGTGTCACTGGGGCTGCATGGGGGGACGAGTGCTGACTGAACCGCTGACAAGTGTGGTCTAACACGAACTCCAGGTAGATAATTTCAGAAGGGAACTGAATTGTAGGACACCCGGCTGATGTTGAAAAATTGGTCACTGTGGAAATAAAGCCCCACATCTGGGGTCAGAAGTGTTGTAAGTGTGGCGGTGATGTGAGAGTCAAGAAAAACCCAATGCATTTCCCCCCAGATGCTAAGATGTCAAGAGAAAGGAAGTCTTGGTTACAAGGCTGGAAACCTGAATCTTGCTTGTGCAGTCATAACAATAATGGTAATAATTCCTTTGTTTCTAATGGGAATTGGAGACTTCCCTGGTGGCTCAGAGGTTAAAGTGTCTGCCTGGAATGCAGGAGACCAGGGTTCGATCCCTGGGTCAGGAAGATCCCCTGGAGAAGGAAATGGCAACCCACTCCAGTACTCTTGCCTGGAGAATCCCATAGAGGGAGGAGCCTTGTAGGCTACAGTCCATGGGGTTGCAAAGAGTCAGACACAACTGAGCGACTTCACTTTCTTTCTTTCTTTTGTGTCATTGTCAACTAAAAGAAACTTGATTGAGACAATGGAAGAAGTTACTGAAGCAATTATTTATTTCATTTATGTGTGATTAAGAAAGAACTCCTCACCACAAGGAATATGAAAGGGATCGGAGTTGCTTTGTATAATGTGAGGCAAGATCTTTTAAATAAGCTGTACTTTAATGTCAGACAAAAAAGAAATTAAGGAGAGCATGATCCCTTTCTCATTTCCAAGAAGGGACACTTAGTCAATATGTAGGTGATTCATGTTGAACACATTTCTTGATACTGGCTGGTTGTAATACTGGATAATGCTGTTGGAATATCACTCCTTGTATTTAGGAAGAGGGGTCATTAGTGAAAGGCAAATGTTTCTATAAAGTTTGCCATCATGACAGTCACATTCCTGAGGATAGAGTGTGTCTGTCAGACAAGTATTTGAAGGGTGGTCATGGAGAAAGACAAAACTAATATTATTCTGCTGAGCTCTCAAAGGCAGAACTATTAACAACAGCTATAGTGTGTAAAATTCAAATTAAATAAAAAGAAGGCTCTCTTAGTCATTTCAGTCATGTGTGACTCTTTGCATCCCTGTGGACGGTAGCCTTACAGGCTCCTTTGCCCATGGGATTCTCCAGGCAAAAATACTGGAGTGGGTTCCCTTGCCCTCCTCCAGGGGATCTTCTCAACCCAGGGATTGAACCCAGGTCTCCTGTATTGCAGGCAGATTCTTTACCATCTGAGCCACCAGGGAAGCCCTCCTCATCATAAGGAGTGTTCAAATAATATTTTTCAGGTATATTTAGAGAAGATTCTTAAATTGAACAGAGGAAAATGCAGAAAATTCCTCCATTGCTTGGAATGAGTTCTACACCATCTCCAATTCTAAACTTCCAGTATCCTACCCTCCAAAGTCCACACATAACTAACTGTTCAGTATGTATGTTATTTAATAATAACACAGAAATCTGAATAACTAGCATTTTCCTCCTGTTTTATATTTGCGTAAAGCATTCTTAGGTATATGAGTAATTAGTATACTTCAAATCAATATATTTTATTTCTTTATCTTTAAAGACACCATATTTAAAACAAGTGGCTTCTATCAAGAAAATGGTTCTCATGACACCAGATACAAGTCACCTTGACCTCCTTATTGGGGGAAATTTTCACTTGCAATAGAAAGGGAAAATGGGAAAGTATCTTCCAGAAAATTATGTTTTCCCAAAGGTCATTTTAAATTTTAATAATTTAATCAACCATCTGATTCTGATTTCAAGTCAAGAGTCATAGAATTTCATTTTATTATAAACAGAAAAACTGCAGTCATTCAAACACTGATGACAGAGAATTACACCATTAACTGTGCTGGACAGGACACAGGAGCCAAGTGAAGGAGAAAGAAACAATTCATGTCTCTCATCAATTTAGGAATGTTTTTCCCCTCAGAGCCATTCTAAAGCCAAAACCGGGCAAGTATTTCCTACCTTGGTACATAATGACCTCTATTCCCTCCCCTACATGATCTATATGTCTCTGAAACTTGGTTTCTAAGTGTCTAAAGAAAGACCTTATTCCGTGAAATACATTTTGTGGACATTCATGTGATCTCTGGGTTTTGAGTTACAAGTGTTCTAAGTGCAGCAACTACACGTAATGGACAGAGACTCGAATGAAGGAGAGCATGGAGCTGCCCCACCGCCGTTGCTCTGTTCGCAGTGAGGACTGAGCCATTTAATCCCCTTGGATTTTTTATCTACCAAAACAGCTTGGGCCCATCAGCAAATTGCAGTGGCATATGGTCCAGGTTTACGAGTAATCTGGCTCATGATTAAGGCAAAGGGGATGTTATCCTTCAGCAAATACTGAAAATATTGTCAGAGAATTTGGTGGGGTTTTAAAAGTCAAACTGATAAAATGATAATTATTAAAGACTTCTAGGAATCACCAATTTGGATTTGGGCAAATTAAAATTTTTCTTTGGAATAGGAAGTTCCTTTAGAAAAGAAAAATCAGAGCCCTAAGTATTAAGAGGTAGTAGTTCTGTTTCTCTTGAATAAATAGCTTGGAGGCTGATTGTCAGAATCTCCAGGGGGCTATACACAAGGCCTATGTTACCATGACTAGGTTTCCACTTCCCTACAACCAGTTACCATTGTGTTTACAGCTGTCCTAAGGTTCCAGTGATGAAGGAAACAATTTCAAAGAGAAGTATGACCTGAAGACAAGTAGATGGTAACCAATATAACTTCATCCATGTTTCTCAAATGGCTAAGTCTCCAGGTACAGCTGGGATTCTCATCCCTGGGTGCACACTAGGTTCATCTGGTGAGATTAGAAAAATCTTTCGTAGAGATTCAGATTTAATTGGGCTTCAGTGAGGCCCAGCAATGGCAATTTCAAAAGGTAACCTAGTGTTTCTATAACCACTGAATTAGGCAACACTCTAGAGTGCCCAGTGGTACCCCAAAGTGTAGGCTAAAAACTGAACACAGCTTTCTGGAAAGTCCATCTTACTCAAAGATTTGAGGAAGAAAATTAGCTATATTTTATTCCTCTTTAACAGTTATCATAAGACATAACACTTATAATTCTAAGACAGATGTGAATACTTCATAAAATGCAAATTTTACATGAGATTTTCAGATAAAACAGTGGCCCCAAATCCTAAGAGCAATATGTTATTTATTTTTTTTCCTTCATTCATCAGACATTTTTGAAGAGATAATATATATAAGATATTATGTGTGTATTGATATACCCAAATATTGATCTAATCATCAGTTTAGGAATATATGTGTGTCTGTATGTGTTTGTATGAATTTATATTTCAATAAATAAGAAAAAAATTTTAAGATTCTATCATGCTAGATTGCATTTATGTCCAAACAAGTCTAGCAGTTTCAAGTAAAGTTGTATAAGCCTGATTTAGGTCCTGATTCCTCACAGATTATTTAGCATTTATGATGGTGAGGATACTAAGTAACAAATTGAGCAGCAAAAATAAAAACAGATAAAATGCTCATCTCATTCTGTTCAATGTTGTAGTACTCTTTAAATCTATAACATAGCAGGAAAAAAACTGCCAGATTCTCAGTTGTCTTGGGCATTATATTTTTACTTTATCAGGTGATTTATTATTGGATTAAAGCTAATTAGTCCTACAGAAATTCATGATCATATAATTCAATCTGTGTATAAAGGGGTTCAACTTTTCCAAACCTGTCTTCTTAGCACATAACATGGGAGAAACAAGCCAAGTTTAATTTCAGTCTTTCTAGTCTTTAAAACAATATCAGTGCTTATTTCAATTAAATTCCAATAATTACCTTCACTGAAGACCCTCCTTAAAATTTTCTCCCTTATGCTCTTCACCATTGATTAAGGAAAATGTATTTATTGATTCATCTTTACTATAGCTTCCAAGGGTGACAAAAATAAGAGTTTTGTTTGACACTCATAAAGTAATTTTTGCAAAAACTCCTGCTGGGTAAACCAACCAATGATCACTTGGTCAGCTACAGAATCACCATAGCAACAGAGTCACCTCATCAGTTCAAGACCCCTGCATTCTCTGGGCTTTTAGAGAAGCTTCGTATCCAGTGGTACACACTGACACAAAAGAGCCAACATCAGAGATTCGTGGTTTTGACTGTTGAAAAAAAAAAAAAAATCTCATGGTTTTGGCTTTGTTGAAAAAAAAAGCCTCATGTTTTAATTTAAAATATTCATGCCGAATACTTGAAAAACACCACAACCAAAGGAAGCGTCACAGGAACATTGGACTCCATCCTTTGCATTGGAACAAAATCTTGAGAAGGGTCCAAAGTTCACTGTGAACTGGAGGAGAAATGAGAGAACTAGTGACACCAAGGTGGTTTCCTACATTGAAAGGAAACATTCCCCTTTGCTATTTGGAAAAATCAGGATGGCGCATTGAAGACTTGCATGGAAAGTTGTTGAGATGGATAATAGCTATTTTGCAGCCTGTGGATTTTTAAAGCAAGAAAGCGAAAGGATTATTACAGCATGAGAAAATTGTAGGCTGTGCCAGAACCAGTCAGTGTGAAAGGGTTGGAATTCATTTTCCTGGCTTCCCCATGAGTCATGTACATTCTAAGGGTATTAGAGTGAGGTCTGGAGAAGGAAGGAGCTACTTATCCCCAGCAAAGATGTTTCCAGAACTGATAGAGAGGAATAAGAGTCAAAGTATGGAGTCAAGAGAGCCAAGATGCAGCTAAGACACAAGGTCTCAATCAAATCCAGGAAAGAAATAAAACGTCAGTTTGGGGTAAGAAAATTATGTTTGCTGATAGAGATCACACCCTAGTTCTCCACATGCCCATGTATAATGTAAATTAAATAACTTAAAATAATTTCATGCAAAGATTTCTTTTTCATAACTCAGGATTTCAGGGAGAAGTGAATACTATAGACAGTGGTTATCATTGGAACTCAAGAGTTTACAAATGAAAGGAAATCTAGGAAAGGCACAGACTAATTAGAAACCACAGTCACACTCTCATTCAAATTTTTACCATCTTGCATGGTAAGAGTAGATCTGAAACAAGGGACATTTCCTACACTGTTCCCTGAATTAAAAAGCATCCTTGTCATTCAGCCCAGAGAATCCATGCCTTGTCCAGGAAGTTGGTATCCCAAAAAGTGCTTGTTCAGAGTAACTGGATAGGAATTTCGTAGTCATTATTAAAATACAAGGAAGGCATTCTCTCTTTCCATAGACTGTAGCCCATCAGCTCCTCTGTTCATGGAAGCCTCTGTCCAGGCAAGAATACTGGAGTGGGTTGCCATTCCTTTCTTCAGGGGATCTTTCCAACCCAGGAATCAAACATGGGTCTCCTTCACTGCAGGCAGATTCTTTACCATCTGAGCCCCCAGGGAAGCCCTTCTAATGGTTTAATTCATCTTAAACCTGGCACACCTCTTCCAGGATTTCTTACCAATATTCTGCTTAGAAACCTAATTTAAAAAAAAATTTTTTTTTAATTTTTTTGCTGTGCTGGGTGTTCATTGCAGCGTTGACTTCCCTAGTTGTGGCACATGGCTTTAGTTGTCCTAGAGCGTGTGGGATCTTAACTCCCTGACCCATGTCCCTGAATCAGAAGGGACTGAACCCACGTCCCCTGAATTAGAAGCCAGATTCTTAACCACAAGACCACCAGGAAACTCCCCCTTAGAAGCCTAATTTTTAATCAGAGCTCTCGCTTCAAACTATTGTCATGCTATCTTTTTTCCCAACAAATGAAGCTGTTAAAAGTAATAGTGGCTGCCATTTATTGAGTGCTAACTAGGTGCCAGGTGCTTCTGAAAACTCTGAAGCAAAGTCACTAGCTGGGTTATTATTGGGTTATTCCAGTGCAGCAGGGCAGTGCTCAGTAGTGTCTGACTCTGCAACCCCATTGACTGTAGCTTGCCAGGCTCCTCTGACCATGGAATTTTCCAGGCAAGAATACTGGAGTGGGTAGCCATTTCCTACACCAGGGATCTTCCAGACCCAGGGATCAAACCCCCACCTCTCTTGTCTCCTGCATTAGCAGGTAGGTTTTTTAACCATTGTGCCACCTGGGAAGCCCCAAGATAAGTTATAATTTATAGATGAGGAAATTGAAATCTAAAGAAGTTAAACAACTCACCCCAGACTACCCAGCAGGATCCCAACTTAGTTGCTTTATATCGTCCAGCTCCCAGGACTCACTCATTCCTTCCTTGCACAAACATCTGTGGCAGCCTGACCATGTGCTAAGGAGCTTCTGGTCTCTGGAGCTCACACTCCACATTCTGCACATATATGTCAAATGCTGTTAAGTTCACCATCAATGAAGAAGAGAAAAGGGTAGAAGCTGAGAGAGATGAACTCTTCATCCTCTCTGCCCACCTCCCCAAATGCAGACGAACCTCTCAGTTACGCTTTTTCCTCCCATACGGTTATGTCCAAGCTGCTGCTCTTTTCTCTTCTCTTAACTTTAATTTTTTTTATATTGGGGTATAGGGCAAGAGGAGAAGGGGGCTACAGAGGATGAGATGATTGGATGGCATCACCGACTCAATGGACATGAGTTTGAGCAAACTCTGGGAGGTAGTGAAGGACAGGAAAGACTGGCATGATGCAGTCCATGGAGCTGCGGAGTCAAACGCGACTTAGCAACTGAACAGCAATACAGAAGATTAACAATGTAGTGATTTCTTCAGATGGACTGCAAAGTGACTCAGACATACGTATATGTGCATCCATTCTCCCCCAAACTCCCTTTCCATCCAGGCTGCCACATAACTTTAAGCAGAGTTATATAGTTATACCTGTATAACAGAGTTATACCTGTGCTATACAGTAAGCCCTTGTTGGCAACACCAAATCTTTGCTTCTCTAAATTCTTGTGAAAATATATCTGGCTATATCATGCCCATCATCTCCATATTTTTGTCCACTTCAGTCATCTAATTTCGTGTTTGGTTTAAAGTTCCCCTCTCTGTTCTAAGTTCTATCATAATAATTAGTGCTTTGCACATCCATGTGGAAACATCAGCTAGGCAGCATCTCCTCTCTACTACAGACACTCACCCCGCCCCCATGCACCACCCAGAGCTAACACACCTCTGAAATCTGAAAGTTCTTTGTACACTCTCTAAGCACAGTATCCCATTTATCCTTTTGCTTTCTTATTTGTACTATTAACATCTTTGTTTCCAGTCCATAATTAGATTTGAAATTTATTAACTGTTCCATCTTGCCCATTAATCAGCCTCTTCCAGTTCCCTTTTCCCACATGAGCAATAATCCAGCATTTGAGTCACTTCTTTGTGTCTTTTTTTTTTTTTTGCTTTACAATACTGTATTGGTTTTGCCGTACATTGACATGAATCCACCATGGGTGTACATGAGTTTCCAATCCTGATACCCTCTCCCACCTCCCACCCCATATCATCTCTCTGGATCATCCTCATGCACCAGCCCCAAGCATCCTATATCCTGTATGGAACGTAGACTGGTGATTTGTTTCTTATATGATAGCATACATGTTTCAGTGCTATTCTCCCAAATCATCCCACCTTCTCCCTCTCCCGCAGAGTCCAAAAGTCCGTTCTATACATCTGAGTCTCTTTTGCTGTCTCGCATACAGGGTTATCATTACCATCTTTCTAAATTCCATATATATGTGTCAGTATACTCTATTGGTGTTTTGATTCTTTGCTTCCTTCTGTGCACTGCCTCCCATAACCTCATCTGGCCAATGCCACAGTCCTCTCTACCTAAAAGGGACGGGGATGGGGGAATGAAATATAAAACTGTGTAGATCTGCATCACTGTAAGTTAATAGTGTCCAGTTGGTCCTTAATACTGTCTAAAAATCCTGTAGTGTATTTTTTTAAGCCATAGACTGCTTTATTTTTTCTAATTAATTTATTGACAGTGAGCTTATTCTCTAGTGTGGCCAGCAGGGCTCCTCTTCATTGTGGCATGCCAGCTTCTCATTGTGGTGATCGGCTTCTCTGGTTGTAGAGCATGGGCTTCAGTAGTTGCAGCTCATGGGCTTAGTTGCTCGGCAGCATGTGGAATCTTCTTGAACCAGGAATCTAATCCATCTCCCCTGCACTGGCAGGTGGATTTTTAACCTCTGGACGACCAGGGAAGCCCCTGTAGTGTGTTTCTTACCAGCTTGTATCTTACAATGCAGCCTAACTATTATAAGTTTACCTGCTTTCCGCAAGTCCCCTATCCCATAATTTCACCTTTCACTCTCAGACAAGGCCTCCTCTCAAATTCTACAGAGAAAACACCATCAAGTGAAAACTTGTCCAACTTCACGTGCATCCACCTACTTACTCACTTTGCTATATTTGCTTTCTATTTATTTTTCTTTCTCCTAGTCTCTAGAAAAGAGAAGCTAATCGTGCCATCCCCTCCAGCTTCCATAAGAAGTAGTGCAGTCATTTATTCTCAAGAGAGAATGATAAGTCCTCTGACTTCTCTCTTTCTCCACTGACATTTCCTCTCTTGCGTACAAGATTGCTCAAGGCTCTGCCATGCAAAACACTCTCCTTTAACCTACTCACTACTAACTCCCATCTAGTCTCAGTCTCTCCCATTTAAATACAAGCTAGTGCAAAAATAAAAAATTAAAAATTAAAAAATAAAAAATAATAAAAAATAAAAAATACCCAAGTAATTTAATTTCCTGTCATTCACTCACTTCTTAACTCTCACTTTCTGTAGCCTCTACTCCCATCATTTCATTGAAATACTTCTTTCAGATGGAGGGTGATCATGCATCCTGGTTTGCCTGGAAAACTTTTAGTTTATATTTTTCTTATTGTAATTCTTAAACAATCCCCATTTTAGTTTTTATAGAGAAACAAAACCAAAAGATTGTGTAAAGAGATAGAAGATGTGTAAGCATGCTCAATAGTGTCTGACTTTTTGTGACCCCATGGACTGTAGCCCACCAGGCTCCTCTGTCTATGGAATTTTTGAGATAAAAATACTGGAGTGAGTAGCCATTCCTTTTTCCAGGGGATCTTCCTGACCCAAGGATTGAAACTGTATCTCTTGGACCTCCTGCATTGGTAGGCGAATTATTTACCAACTGTGCCACCTGGAAAGCCCCAGACATATGATAGTTAGACAGATAGATAGTTGACAGAGATGAAAAAATGTATTACTACAAGGACTTAGTTCATATGATTATAGAGGCTGAGAAGGTCTGTAATCTGTAATTTGGAGACTGAAGAAAGCTGGTGGTATAGTTTCAGTTCAAATCCAGAGTCCTGAGAACCAGGAGAACTCATGATGCAAATTACAATCCAAGTCTGAAGACTTGTGAACCAAGAATGCCAATGTCATAAGTCCCAGTCTGAGAACTGGGAGACGCTGATGTTGCAGCTTAAGTAGTCAAGGAGTGTGCATGCTAAATTGCTTCAATCGTGTCGACTCTTTTTGACCCTATGAACTATAGCCCTCCAGGCTCCTCTGTCCATGGGATTCTCCCAGCAAGAATGGTGGAGTGGGTTGCCATGTTCTCCTCCAGGGAATCTTCCTGATTTAGAGACTGAACCTGCATCTATTACCTGGCTCTGGCAGGGGGGTTCTTTACCATAGCACCACCTGGGAAAGAACAAATTCTTCTCTCCTCTGCTTTTTTGTTGCATTCAGGCCTTCAGTTGATTGTATGATGCTCCTTGGTGAGAACAACCTCTTTTACTCACTTCAGTGATTCAAAGGCTAATTTCATCTAGAAATACCTTCACAGACACATTCAGAATGTTTATGTAAAACAGTAGGCATCAGTCAAGTTGATACATACACTCAACCATCAGTTCAGTTCAGTTCAGTCCATCAGTCGTGTCCGACACTTAGAAACCCCGTGGACCGCAGCACGCCAGGCCTCCCTGTCCATCACCAACTCCCAGGGTTCACTCAAACTCATGTCCATTGAGTCAGTGATGCCATCCAACATCTCATCCTCTGTTGTCCCCTTCTCCTCCTGCTCTCAATCTTTCCCAGCATCAGGGTCTTTTCCAATGAGTCAGTTCTTTGCATTAGGTGGCCAAATTATTGGAGTTTCAGCTTCAGCATCAGTCCTTTCAATGAATATTCAGGGCTGATTTTCTTTAGGTTGAACTGGTTGGATATCCTTGCAGTCCAAAGGACTCTCAAGAGTCTTCTCCAACACCACAGTTCAAAAGCATCAATTCTTTGGTGCTCAGCTTTCTTTATAGTCCAACTCTCACATCTATACATGACCACTGGATAAACCATAGGCTTGACTAGATGGACTTCTGTTGCTAAAGTAATGTCTTTGACTTTTAATATGCTGTCTAGGTTGGTCATTATTATTATTATTTTATTAAGGACTTCCCTAGTGGCTCAGACAGTAAAAGCATCTGCTTCCAATATGGGAGACCTGAGTTTGATCCCTGGGTCGGGAAGATCCCCTGGAGAAGGAAATGGCAATCCACTCCAGTACTACTGCCTGGAAAATCCCATGGACAGAGCAGCCTGGTAGGCTACAGTCCATGGAGTCGCAAAGAGTTGGACATGACTGAGTGACTTTCCTTTCCTTTCCTAGGTTGGTCATAACTTTTTCTTCCAAGGATCATAATCTTTTTAATACTCAAATTTATACTATGTTGAATAATAATTTATATCATCACTCTTTCCACTTTGTAATCCTTAAGTTGCTTGACAGTGCTGCAATAATTGCCTCTATAATCCAGGCTCTTTCTTTGAAGTCTTTTGACTCTGGGAGATAAGTCTCATATGGTTACATTTGGACTTCACCAGTTATTGCTTTCCAATCTCTTTTATAATCTCCTCTTTCTCTATCTGCTTTTTAAATGAATCCTCTTGGCTTATATATTCATAATAATAGTATCAGCTATTATTATTTTATTATTATGATAAATAACTCCCAAATATACTTTTTCGAGCCCAGATTTCCCTCCTGACCTCTAGGATTCATAAACAACAACTATGAGACTTTCCACTTGGATGCCTAAAAGAAAAACTGTAAACAGAACCCTTCTCAAACTGAGCCCATTAATTTCCCTCCGTATTGGTTTCTCTTCCCAGACTACCCTATCTAGGTGAGTCGTGCTCAGTTCTACAGTCCATGGAGTCGCAAAGAGTTGGACATGACTGAGTGACTTTCCTTTCCTTTCCTTTCCTAGGTTGGTCATAACTTTTTCTTCCAAGGATCACAATCTTTTTAATTCTCAAATTTATAGTATGTTGAATAATAATTTATATCATCACTCTTTCCACTTTGTAATCCTCAAGTTGCTTGACAGTGCTGCAATAATTGCCTCTATAATCCAGGCTCTTTCTTTGAAGTCCTTTGACTCTGGGAGATAAGTCTCATATGGTTACATTTGGATTTCACCAGTTATTGCTTTCCAATCTCTTTTATTATAATCTCCTCTTTCTCTATCTGCTCCTTAAATGAATCCTCTTGGATTATATATTCATAATAATAGTATCAGCTATTATTATTTTATTATTATGATACAATAACTCCCAAATATACTTCTTCAAGCCCAGATTTCCCTCCTGACCTCTAGGATTCATAAACAGCAACTATGTGACTTTCCACTTGGATGCCTAAAAGAAAAACTGTAAATAAAACCCTTCTCAAACTGAGCCCATCAGTTTCCCTCCATATTGGTTTCTCTTCCCAGACTACCCTATCTGGGTGAGTCGTGCTCAGTTGCTAAGGAGTGTCTGACTCTTTGTGGCCCCATGGATGGTAGCCTGCAAGGCTCCTTTACACGTGGAATTTTGTAGGCAAGAATATTGGAGTAGGGAATGACAGGACCAAACCCATGGTTCATATCAGAGACCTGCACATCATCTTTGACCCACATCTTCTCCTACTCCTCTATCCTGACATATTCCTTATGTCCTGATTTTCAGTGGATTCTACTTTTTAAAATATTTCTGAAATCTTTATATCTGCATGTATCAACTGTGATTACCTTGGTTTAGAACCTTATTTGTTCTTACTCTACTTACTATAGTAGTCTTTTGGCGCTCTATCTCCACTTGCAATCCTTTTAACCAGCATGCCACACTGTCATCAATTTGATCTTTCTAAATCTCACAATGGCACTTATCTAAGTTTACCTACCCAGTCTTTGTACCTTGTATACCAGTGTACTCAACTCAGAATGACTTATTTGACCCAAGACTCTCATGCTGATATACATGCTTCTTCCTTTCCCTAGAAGGCCCTCCCAATCATTCTTCAAAATTAGTCTAACTCAGCCTTGGCATCAGCTCCCTCTTAGAGTCTTCTCGGCTGTTATGTGGCCCTCCTTAAACAGCATCCTTTGCCTCCTTCATCACAGACCATCACCCTGTAGCATAATTGTACAGTTGTTATTTATCTCTACTTCTGAACTATGAACTGTGAGATGCCTTTGCATCTGTTGTGCCTCACTTGAGGCATGACTGAATTAATGTTGTTGTTGTTGTTTAGTCACTAAGTCGTATCCAACTCTGTGATTACACAGACTGCAGCATGGCCCTCCATGATCTCCTCTGCCCTCTACAATCTCTAGGAGTTTGTTCAAATTCATGTCCACTGAGTTGGTGATGGTATGTAAACATCTCATCCTCTGTCACCCCCTTCTCCTCATGCCCTCAGTCTTTCTTAGCATCAAGGTCTTTTCCAGTAAGTCAGCTCTTCACATCAGGTGGCCAAAGGATTGGACCTTCAGTTTTAGCATCAGTTCTTCCAGTGACTATTCAGGGTTAATATCCTCTAGGATTGACTAGTTTGATCTTCTTGTAGTCCAAGGGACTCTCAAGAGCCTTCTCTAGCACCACACATCAAAAGTATCAGTTCTTTAGCAATCAGCCTTCAGCCTGACTGAATAATGACTATCCATTTATTAATGCATGCATAATCACTGTCATGTCCAACTCTTTGGGAGCCTTTAAACTGTGGCCCACCAGGGTCCTCTGTCCATGAGATTTTTCAGGCAAGAATACTGCAATAGGTTGTCATTTTCCTCTTCCAGGGGATTTTTCTCAACCCAGGGATCAAACCCGTGTCTTCTGTGGATTCTTTACCTGCTGAGCCATCAGGGAAGCCTCCACCAATTAGAAATAATTTCTACCATAAAAGACAGAATGCATATAAAAAAACATGTTCTAGAGATATAATGTTTATCTTCTTAAAAGGATTTTACTTCAATCCAGAGATCTTTATATCTTGTAGAAGTGCTACTGAGTTCTGCTCCATAGTTCAGGGTTCCATTTGCTTTACCATGCAACACCTGTAGCTTAATTTTTTTCTTTGCAATTTATTATTTGATCATTAAGTCACACTCTTCTGTCTGCTGTGGTTATTTTAGGGTTGTGCTTGTGCAGTATTTTAAGCTTCCAGAAATGCAGACAAGTCATTATAGAGATCCTTTTCTTGTACTGCCTCCTACTTGCTGAGACATATGTTTCTCTCTCTTCTAACACTTGTGTTTCTGAAATACTTTCAAGCTAGACACTAGTGTAAAGACTGTTAGTATCAGATTATTACTCTGCTTTTACACCCAAAGGATGAGGAGTAATTTCAAAGCAAAACAGTAAAAGAGAAATTTAACAGGGGTCTATGATACAAATGGGAAAAACAAAAGCTTCCAGATTTAGCCATGTAATCCCAATCAGAAAGCATGAAATAGTCGATTACTAAGAATGGTCTGAACAAGCATCAGAGAGACTTGGTAGAACACTGGATAAAGGAATGTCTCATGATTATTACTGTACAACAAAAAATTCATGAAAAACAGGACATATTCAAGTTAGAAAATGAGAGAAGCTATCACTTATGGAAAAGCTGACTCAGTTTACCCATAAGAAGAGTTTTGGGTAGAAGGAAAGTAAAAGAAATGTTTGTTAGTCTACTCAGTTTCCATTGGTAAGTGGTAGGAAACTTTTCCTAGCTCTCAACAGACTTAGAGTTTCTGAAACTACTCAACAAAAATTCTACTGATGCTTGCTCCTCTTCTTCCACAGCCTCCACTCCATCCATACACAATGCTATAATTTGGGGGTGAGGGTATCCTTTACATAAAATTAAGTCATATTTAAGACAATGAGAAATAGTATTGTCTTATTTGTGTATAGTTGCTTTCCAATGTCATGTTAGTGTCTGCTGTAAAACGAAATGAATCAGCTATATAATATGTATACATATATCTCCTCCCTCTTGGATCTCCCTCCCTTCCCACCCCAATCACATCCCTCTAGGTCATCACAGAGAACTGAGCTGAACTCCCTCTGCTTTACAGCAGGCTCCCACTGCCTATCTGCCTTATACATGGTAGTGTACATTTGTCAGTCCTAATCTCCCAGTTCATTCTACTTCCCCCTTCATATCTCCCCCTTCATATCTACCCACTGCATCCATACATCTGTTCTCTGTGTCTGCGTCTCTTTCCTGCCTTGCAAATAGGTTCATCTGTACCATTTTTCTAGATTCTACATATACGCACTAATATATGACATATATAATTTAAATGTGTATCCAAAGAGCAGTAAGGCTGGAATGACCTCTGTAGTCTTCTGTCTAATCCAGTGGTCTCATTAAGTCTCTTTCCTTCTCTTTAGAATCCCTCAGAAAAAGGCATACTTGGGTGAGTCTTACTTTCAAGGGTTCCTAAAAGAAAACTTAATAATTAACATACAAAAGTAAGTATGGAGTTTGCAGCTATGCAATAAGAATAACAAAATAATATAAAACATAATGGGAAAATACTTTTGGAATTTAAAAAATATGAAAAATGAAATATACACAACCAATAGGAATGTTGTAAAATAAAGCTTAAGAATTGACCCAGAAAGTAGAACCAAAAGACAAACAAATGGGGGGCGGGGGGAAGAATCAGTCCATGAGATTATCAATCTATTCATAGGAATGCTAAAAAATTTTTTTTTTAAATCAAAGGGGAAATTATTGAAGGAAGAATACAAGTATATTTCCTATTTTCTAGAACTTGGCAACATGTGTTTGTGAATTCAAAGTGAAAAATCTTAGTGAGAATACCAGAAAAAGAATGGAATAAAGAAAAGATTTTAAAAGCTTTCAGAGAGACAAAAGCAAGTCATACAAAAAGGATCAGTAATCAGAACAATATCAGATTTCTCAACAGCAGCACTGAGAAATAAAATAGAATACTGTAAAAAAAATAGAATTTACAACATAGCATTTAAACATACCAATGATTGAAAAAATGAAATAGAAATATTTTCAGACATGCAATGCTTCAAAACATCAATATCTCAGGCAACCTTTCTCAGAAAGCTGCTGGCGGAGGTAGTCTAAAAGAATGAGTGAGTGAGTCCTGAGACAGAATGTGAGAGGAGCAGTAATGTGGGATCCAAGATAGAAAAGGACAAAGTGGCTGTAAATCTCGCGGTTAGTAGTCAAGATGGGAACAAGAAAATTGAAAATGCCAGGAGAAATATAGAAGACTAGAAGAAAAAAATAATTTAACTGATAGCTTATTTGCTGCGTTTAGTCATGTATTTCATAATTTCTATGAATTAATAATGTATAAGTAAATAATTCTAAAAGATAATTATTAATCTAGAAATAACAAAAATTATACAAGAATGGAAGATACTTTATTGTATCAAGTGGCTCAGCAATAGACATATCTGTATATTAAGAGCAATGTAAATACTGAATATTGACTTAAATGGTAGAACAACTATATTAGAATGAGAGAAGAAAGAAACATGTATGTCTATAGTTTGAGATGCCTGAGAGGGGGAGTGGACATAAATATGGTTTGCAGGTTAGCATCAAGAAATAAAACAATAATTTCTAAATTTTTTAAATTAAGAAATGACAATGTTATTTAGCTATTGTCCAATGTTATCTGGACAAACGTGGAGAAATTTCATCAGATACAACTGAAAAGATTCATGTTGGGAAGTAGAACACAGGAATGGGGAATGAGTGTGATAGGTGAATACTTTTGTTTTAATTAAAATCTCTGTACATGGTTGAAATCAAATAAAATCAAGATGGATAGCTTAATCAAAAGGAATATAAAACTGAAAATTCTATTAACCCTCAAAAGCTTCCAGCTTCTTCATGCAATAGTGGCTTTTCCAACAATGTAGAACACAGGAATGGGGAATGAGTGTGATAGGTGAATACTTTTGTTTTAATTAAAATCTCTGTACATGGTTGAAATCAAATAAAATCAAGATGGATAGCTTAATCAAAAGGAATATAAAACTGAAAATTCTATTAACCCTCAAAAGCTTCCAGCTTCTTCATGCAATAGTGGCTTTTCCAACAATGGCATAATTTTTGCCATCTCTACTGGAGAAAATAAGAGTTTTGTTTGGCCCTTTACCCCAAACCCTACCCACCATTCTCTTGCTCATTCATAATCACAGGTGTGACTCCTTAAAAAACGGGTAATTTGTTTACACAGTGACACGTCCCATTGCTTTGGTCACTAATTTGACCAGCACAGGTAATCCTCTTGATGCACATTTTCTGTTTGCAATTCCAAATATTAACTGAGCTCATCTGAGGCTTCATCAGCTCTGAGTCACTGAATCAAACATAGGTCTTGAACACTGAGGGAAGCACAGGTTTTCAGGACTTTACTCTCAGCAGGAGAATCTTTGAAGTTTGCCCCCTCCACTAATAAGGAGGGCTTCCAACTAGCAAGTTGTCAAGTTCATCAATATACTTTTTAATCCCTTCCAATATTTATCCAGTTAACATTATGCCTATAGCTTTCCACTGTGGCCATGAAGAATAAAACGTACAAGTCAAAAAACCACTACCATACAAAAATCCTATGATTATAAGATCAGTTTGATAGTTCTTTGAAATGATTACGCCATAGTACTCACAAGAATGTGTGACAAAAATACATTTCACAATATTGTAGCCAACAAAAGTGTTAATCAAAGCTATGATTTTTCCAGTAGTCATGAATGGTTGTGAGTTGGACCATAAAGAAAGCTGAGTGCCAAAGAACTGATGCTTTTGAACTGCGTTGTTGGATAAGACTCCTGAGAGTCCCTTGGACTGCAGGGAGATCAAACAAGTCCATCCTAAAGGAAATCAGTCCTGAATATTCATTGGAAGGACTGATGCTAAAGCTGAAGCTCCAATACTTTGGCCACCTGATGCAAAGAACTGACTCATTTGAAAAGACCCTGATGCTGGGAAAGATTGAAGGCAGGAGGAGAGGGGGACAGCAGAAGATGAGATGGTTGGATGGCATCACCAGCTTGATGGACATGAGTTTGAGCAAGTTCTGGGAGCTGGTGATGGACAGGAAAGCCTGGCATGCTGCAGTCCATGGGGTCACAAAGAGTTGGACATGTCTGAGTGACTGAACTGACTGACTGACTTTTAATTTTATCTGAACTCAGTGAGCCCTTGAGAGGATTTTGCTCCTGCAGTAATTTGCCCCTTTGTGAGCATATCTGAAAGGCAGCATGTCTGGGCTTCTATTTAGATAATTTTCTCTTAGAATATGAGACCCAACCAGAACTAAAAATGTCTTAAAAATCCCCTCAATGAAGTTTGTTTCTAAGAAGTTTCAAAGTGTATTACAACTGTATAGCAGCCCTTAACAACCTCAGTGAGAACAAGATGAAAACCTTTCCCGAATATGATCCCAAAATGTAATAGGTGTAGGGCCCCAAATCCATTAAGTAACTCTATTAGTCCTTGCATAACCAAGACATAAACCATATAGCATATTCCTCTCTAATTACAAACATCAGCTATCCATTTGTGGGGGTGTAGTTTAGGTTGGCCAACACAAAAGCCACAAGGAGGTCAAAGTCACCTTGTTTTCTGAAATCTGTTACCATCTGGTGAATTTCCAGCAAATTTTAGGAACATTCTGTCCCTCCTCAAGGAGGCGGAACCACAGTAACCATTCATAGGGTCTCAAAAAAGAAAGCAAATCTATGTCCAAGCCAGGAAAATGCCAGAACTCAAATAGCCTGCTCCTCCCAAGGCAAGCTCTTATGCCTAAGAAGAGGTTTCCAGTTCATTACCTATTTAAAAGATTCAAACAATTTAGCTTCATAAAAAAAGTGAATTGTTACCTAATTAACTGTCATGTCAGAGTTGCTTTCCTTGTCAAACAAGCACTCAGTGCTTCTGATATGAATGACATTACAACCGTATTATAGCTAAGAAAACACACAGACCTGGTGAGATATGGTTCATCTCACCAATCAGAAAGTAGGTACAAAGAGACAGTAGGAAGAAAACCGAAGAGCCAGAGTCCAATCAAATTAATCACATTTTGTGAAGGGATTTTCTTATGAATCAGTGACCAGAAGAAAACTCAAACTGAATATAACTTTCAATGACTTGTAGGCAAAGAAATTGGGAGCACAACTAGCTGAGAAGTGGAAATTTTCCCCGCAAGACCCAGAGTCCAGAGTTAGTGACATTCCATCTCTATATCAGGAAAGGTCACCTTAAGATTTCCATCATTCTGGCCAAACAGGTCAGTGGCAGAGTGTTTACTGGACCCCTCCACCAGCACCAGCTAGGTACAATCCACAAAGGTCTTGCTGGATTTCATTGCTTCTTCTCAGAAGACAGTTTTACATTCCTCCAAATGCTTAAATTTACCTCTTGTGGGATGTCATGACTGATTCCTTGGCTTTTTTCTTTTTGCTTATAAATAACTCTTTCTGACTCCCCCATGCAATGGAGGGCAGAGCAGGGGGTTGTATCCCTGCCCTCATGCAGGGAATGGAGGCCAATACATCCTGGTCTTATTGCCAGCTGCCCTACGGCCTTAGGGTGGGAAATGGTAGGGAGTGGTCTGCAGCCCCCTTTCTTGTGGCATTGGTCCCTCTTCACCACATCACCATATTGGAGCTGAGGGGCGGGAGGCCCGAGGAGCTGAAGTAAGGATGCTTCTCTAAGGGGAAAAAAAATCTCCCCCCTACCTGCCCACTGGTTGCCCCAGGAAAGGGCTGGAATGTATACAGATGTCTCTACCCAGTGGGCACTAGAGGCTAGACAATGTCTGCAGCTTGGGCTGCCCACAGAAATCCCCATTGGAGGGGACAGTGTGCCCCAAACATCCTGTCCAGGTAGTACCTCCACAGCGATGACAGTCATGGAAACATGACAGATTACTTGACTTTTAACCACACTTGTGTATTGATTTATGCTTTTTAAGTTAAGACAAGGCAAATTTGCTCAAAATAAATTATTCTCAGAAAGCATTCCAAAGATGATATCATGTCAAATCATATTTTGCTGTTTGAAGCCCCCATGTAACAATGACAGTAAGAAAGGAATATTGGGTGTCTTCTGAATCCTGTTGTAATCATAAAGCTGTACTCATGAGTTAATTATTTTTGGATCTCCAGCCTAGTATCTTTCAATGTTTTTAAGTGAATGAGTGAACAGTTAAGACTATGATGATGTTTATACTTTAGCAATGAGTAACAACATCAAGACTCTCTGGTCTTAATCTCAACACTTTAGCCCTAGTTGGTTAGATTTATGATAAAGGTTGTTCAGTTGCTCAGTCGTGTCTGACTCTTTGAGACCCCACAAACTTCAGCTTGCCAGGCTTTCCTGTCCTTCACTGTCTCCCAGAGTTTGCTCAAACTCATGTCCATTGAGTCAATGATGCCATCCAACCATCTCATTCTCTGTTGCCCTCTTCTCCTGCCTTCAATTCTTCCTAGCATCAGGGCCTTTTCCAATGAGTTGGCTCTTTGCATCAGGAAGCCAAAGTATTGAAGCTTCAACATCAGTCCTTCCAATGAATATTCAGGGTTGATTTCCTTTAGAATTGACTGGTTTGATCTCCTTGCTGTCCAAGAGACTTTCATGATAAAGGTGGTGGGTAACAATCTTAACAATGTTAGGCTCACGTAATTTTAAGCACGTTCTCATTTTGCTCACCTCTAAAGAAGAGTGGATCTAAGGTCAAAGGAAACTTGGAGAAATGACTAATTTTCTGAAATATATGAGAGATTTCTTATCCTGATTTATAAATTCACTGGCACCTGTAACTAACAGTTTGCTATGGAGCAAAATTCAGCATAAGGCAGGTCCATCTTGAACTCTTTCCAAAGGGGTTTAATTACTGAATCACACACACAAAAATCTTGTTATAAAATGGATTTACCCAAAAGGCAGCCAGATGGCCTAGTTCCAATGCATTAGTGAGGATAAAAAGAACGACAAACATGTTGTTCCCCCACCCCCAAGATGTTTATTGTGTCGCTGAGTGGAGTCAAAACCCAGGTAATAAGATGTTGATGCCTGGAAAAGGAGATGACATGAGCTTTACAACATCCCTACAGCAACTGAATAAACTCCCTTGACTGGGGTCTCAGCAGGATGGGGAGGAAGATAGTTCCTCTAGACCAAGATCACTGTTTCCAAAAACTGTGGGTGCTACTTGCCTCCACAAGCAACTGTATCTTAGGAACAGAAATTTTAATTGACTGAAACCCACTGTGTGAAACTTAGAATGGAAAGTGGGTTCTCCACCTCCGCAGCACCTTTATTTTGGGCTATGAAGCTTTGGAAGGACAGCAGGGAGTATAAACTGGCTAGTGGTTGTCTCCTGTATTATTCATTTATGTACCACAAGAAAAAAAAAAAGAAAAAGAAAAACCTTCTGGTCCTGAGGAAATTGCATAAAAGGTAGAAACGCTGCTAGAATGACATGTGCCTTCTGGCTTATGAAATAAATGGACCTTTTGTATGTTTTTGTGATGAAAGCAAAAGCAGTTGTCATCTGTCATCTCTGGGAAGCTTGTCACCCATGAGAATTTCATTAGCCTTCTGTATAGTTTTATCCAATACTAAGCACAGATCTCTCTGAAGGCAGGCGCTGTGTCTTATTTATCTTTCTTGTACCTGAGTCAACATAGTTCCTGGCACTTAATAGGTTCTCAATAAATGTGGGGAGATGAAAGAAAAGATGAATACATGAAATAACGATGAATGCATGAAATGATAACTTACATGTATGTATGTTTAATCTAGAAAAAAATAGTACAGATGAATTTATTTGCAGAGCAGGAATAGAGACAGACATAGACAGCAGGCACGTGGACTTGGCGGGGAAGGGGAAGGTGAGATGAACTGGGAGACCGGGATTGACACAGATACACTGCCATGTGTAAAACAGATAGCTAGTAGGGAGCTGTTATATAGCACAACTCAGAGCTCAACTCAGTGCGCTGCGGTGACCTAGAGGGGTGAGATTAGGGGTGGGTGGGAGGAAGTTCCAAGAGGGAGGGGATCTCTGTATAAATATAGCTGATTCACTTTGTTATACAGCAGAAACTAACATTGTAAAGTGATTATACTCTAACAACAAGAGTGGAATGTATACTTAAAAACTAAAATTTTCTCATAAACCAAAAATAGATAAAAGTATATAGACACACTTTCTATTATTATAATAGAAGATAAATGCTCTACAGGAAAATTTCTTAAAATTCAATAGGTTCAATGTCTTGACTTTAAAGATAAGGAAAATAAGGTTTAGGGAAATTTAATGTATTAATTGACTAGAAGAGTATTGAGGTTTCAAGATTTTGAAAAATACCGATTTAAAATGCATGGTGATTATATCCATACTGCCTGGTTCTATCTGGACCTCCAAGTCACTTCTGGGTTCCTTTCATGTATATTTGCCAAAGAATGTATATAATTTTAATACTAGCTTTAAGTAAAATCTAATTAATTAAATCATACATGAAAATGGATTCCAAAGACACATTTCAAATCCCTTCTCTACAATACTTGCTGAAGTCTGATCACAATGAGCCACCTTGTTTGAACTGTCAAGATCAAATGGAAGGAAGAGTTTAGAAAATCTCAAGTGGTTGGAGTGGTAATGTGATGAAGTGATCAGGCAATTAAATGTCAAATGCCAAATGTAGATAGTAACGCCTTTATATCAAGCAGACACTGACAACATGCCAGTGTGCACAGAAGACAGAGGTGGTCCCCAAGTCTCCATTGCTTTTGCTCCACATCTCAGGTCAGCACCAGCCTTGCAAGGGGAAAAAGAGACTTCCCTGATGGTTCAGTGGTTAGGAATCCTCATTCTAATACAAGGGACATGGGCTTGATCCCTGGTCATAGAACTAAGATTTCATATGACAAAGGGCAACTAAGCCCATGCACCTCAACTAGAGAGCCCATGAGCCACAACTGAGATGTGATGCAGCCAAATAAATATTTTTAAAAAAAAGAGGAACAGGTGGCCTTTGTCCCACACGTATGGGTCTTCATCCCATACTGTCTTCCTAAATAATTTCCTCAGAAGCCCTAATAGTCACAGTTTGTGAATTAGAAACTTACCTAAATACAAACAGGCCTGGGAAGAAATTTTCTTGTTAAAATTCTGTCTCAGGTCCAAAGACTCGTAGCCCTGGAGGCACAGCTGCTGCTGCTGCTGCTGCTGCTGCTGCTGCTAAGTCACTTCAGTCGTGTCCGACTCTGTGCAGCCCCATAGACGGCAGCCCCCCAGGTTCCCCCGTCCCTGGGATTCTCCAGGCAAGAACACTGGAGTGGGTTGCCATTTCCTTCTCCAGTGCATGACAGTGAAAAGTGAAAGTGAAGTTGCTCAGTCGTGTCTGACTCTTTACGACCCCGTGGACTGCAGCCCACCAGACACCTCCATCCATGGGATTTTCCAGGCAAGAGTACTGGAGTGGGGCACCATTGCCTTCTCCCTGGACGCACAGAGACCGTTTCAAACACAGGTGTCAGCAACACCTTCTAGCCACACAAACTTGAGCAAATTAATCAACCTTTCGAACTTAATGTTTCTTGGTTTTCTTTTCTAAAACTGTGAAGATGTTAAGTCCTACATTTGAAAGTCATTGTGAAGATTAAATTAGATATTGTATGTAAAACACAAAGTTATACTGGAGGAAGGGGGAGCAGGAGGAGATGTCAGTAGCTCGTATGTTATTTAGTTGCTCAGTCCTATTCGACTCTTTGTGACCCCGTGGACTATAGCTCACTAGGCTCCTCTGCCTATAGGATTTTCCAGGCAAGAATGCTGGAGTAGGTTGCTGTTTCCTTCTCCAGGGGATCTATCCCAACCCAGGGATGGAATTCATTTACTCCTTCTTTGCAGAGAGATTCTTTACCACTGGTCCAGCAGAAGCCTTACATAGATGGTTAAGCATCCCATCTCTATCAGGTTGTCTGAGTAAAAATGCCATCTGAGAGGCTGTGTAATTTGAAGCAAGGTACTTACCTTCTCTGTGCCTTTTCTTTCATCTGTAAATAAGGGAAAATAATAGTACATACATCATAGCTTAGTATATAGATTTAATAATATCATAGAGGTATAATGCTAGTATTGCGGCTGAATAAATTGAGTGCTGGGCAGGAGATACAGCAGGTGTGAATATTTGAGTAGATAGTAGGTGAAGGGGAAGCCTGTCTGGGAAAAAAGAAAAGGTAAAAGGGCCTTTAAAAGGAATGTAAAATGGTATTAAGAAGAAGGTGCTTATTCAAATTTTTATCTGAGTCTGTGCAAAGTTAATCTTTATCTTCCCACATCGCTACCGAAAAGCTGTAAATCTTTTAGTTCTTTAATAAGTCTTGGACTTATTAATTTTAATTTGTCTCATTTTGATTTTGATTTTAAAGCCAGTATTCAACTATTCGCCTTCTGCATGCACTTAAAATTAACAAGTAAGAGAATAAAATATTTGCATCCCCACCCATCCCAAAGGGACTAAAGCTGAAACGCCCTTCCCTTAGTAATGAGGCTGAACAGATGGGACTTGCCCCAGGCCCCAAAGGTTAGTACTCTTCAAGCTGCAACAGAATAACAACAGAAACAAGCTCCAAAGTGGCAGATTCTCCACCCTTCCAGCAGCTTCAAACTCAGGACCTGATAAAAACAATAGATTCTAAGGAAAGTTATGACCATGGCAGGGACAGACTTCTGGTTTGGCGTACTTTATAGGGACTTATAGAGCTGTTTTCAAGGTATAGAGGCAGTTGGACTGCATCTTTGCACTCTCCCTCTACCTTGTTCCAGCTTGCTGGCATCTTTCAGAAAGAAGCTTATATCCTTCTCTGTGCCCTAATTTTTTCAGATGCTGCCAGGAGACACCTCTAATCACTTGAGTGGCCAGCCAGGCTTAGCTTATAGGCTCCATGAGACTGTAACCAGAGTTCTTAAACAGTAATCACCCTCAGGGCACAGCAGGAGGTAGCAGACTTAGGAGCTCAATCTTTCTGTGAAAAGGGCCAATATTAGCTTATTATTGCTGCAACCTGAGGGACAGGTTTCTAATGAAACATATATAAGCTAACTGTAAACCTTAGACCTTGAAGGGGAGACATTATCTTTCCCTTCTCCTGCTAGACTCGTGAATGTCAGCATCTCTTGAAAGAGAGCACTTATAAATATCTGGTATACCAGTTTTTGCATCTGGTACTCTGGTTTTTGTAGCTGCTGCCCAGGGAATAGCCTTTGATTTTCTGGTAGCCAGGGACGTTCCTGGGTCCCCCAGGACTGTAACTATCAGAGATACAGTTCTTGGAAGAATACTACTCCCAGGTCACTGCACAGACAGTGGACTAAAACATTCCCGTAGTCTTTCTGCGAAAGAGTCCTGCTTGCCAGTCCTGGAGCTTTGGCCATAGGACAAGTCTCAGGTATGAAACACTTCCAGAGGCTACAAAGGTGCTCTCAGGTGATGTGGGCTGGGGAATACCATCTTTGTTCCCTCTCTTTACCATGCCACAGCTTAACTGGTCTCTCACCAAAAGGAGCTTACATACTCATCTGGAACCCTGATCTTTATGACAGCTGCCTAGAGGATACCTCCAGATCACTTGGCTCTGGGGGCCAGCAAGGC
Source organism: Madoqua kirkii (assembly GCA_006408675.1). Taxonomy (NCBI): domain Eukaryota; kingdom Metazoa; phylum Chordata; class Mammalia; order Artiodactyla; family Bovidae; genus Madoqua; species Madoqua kirkii. Next base: position 65,454 of record SJYC01131934.1, read on the forward strand.
TTGTACTTGTGGTCTGACAAAACTGTTTATTTGTATTTATAAAAGCTGCTGCGTGGGAGTCTGGGTTCTAATCACGCTAAACTTGGATGCTTAGTGAGATCTTTCCCTTTGGAACACTAACTGATCTTGATTCTCCCTCAGCTATTAAAAAGAAAAGAGGCTGCTTGGATAATCACAATGGTGTTGAGAAACAACTAAGAGTGCCAGGGCAGAGCTGAATGCTACAGCTGATGACAAACCCTGTACAGGTTTGTCTCCTGTACTGGGCCAACCCTGCAGGACTGGCAGAGGCAGCTGTTTCATCAAATGCATAGAAACTGACAGAAAGTCAAGCAAAGTGAAGAAACAGAGAAGCATGTTCCAAATGAACAAGATAAAACTGCAAAAAAAAAAAAAAACTTAATAAAATAGAGATAAGTAATTAACCTGATAAAAAGTTCAAAGTGATAATCATAAAAATGCTCCCTGAACTCAGAAGAGGAATGGATGAATACAGTGAGAACTTTGTCAAAGAGATTAGAAAATATTTTAAAATTCCAAACAGAAGTCATAGAACTGAAGAGAACTCTTCAGTTCTATGACTGAACTCAGTTCTATTTTCCAACTGAACTGGAAAATACATTAGTGGGATTCAACAGAAGATTAGGTGAGACAGAAGAAAGGGCGAGTGAACTCAAAGACAGGATAGAAGAACTTACCAAATCAAAGTAGTAAAAAAGTGAAGATAGCATAAAGAACTTTGGGGATACATCAGGTGCCTACCATTTGTATTATAGGAGCGCCAGAAGGACAGGAGAGAAAAAAGGGAGAAAAATTACTTGGATAAATGATGATTGAAACTAACCTGGGGAAGGAAGCAGACATCTAGATCCAGGAAGCTAAAAGAGTTCCAAATAAGATGAACCTAAAGAGACCCGCGAGACTCATTATAATTAAAATGTCAAAAGTTAAAGACAAGGAGAGAATCTTAAAAGCATCTAGAGCAAAACAACTTGTTATGTGTAAGGGAACCGTCATAAGACCAGCAGAAGATTTTCTTCAGCACAGACTTTGCAAACCAGAAAGGAGTGGCAAGGAAAGGAAAAAAAACCTACAACCAAGAATACTCTGCCTGCAAAGTTATCATTCAGAACTGAAGGAGAGAAAGAATTCTCCAGACAAGCAAAAGCCAAAGGAGTGTATCACTCACTAAACCAGCATTACAAGAAATGTTAAAGGGACTTACTTAAGCTGAAAAGAAAGGATGCAGTTAATAACAACAAAACATGTGAAATATAAAACTCACTGCTAAAGGTAAACATATGGGCATACCTCAGAGACACTGTTAGCTTGATTCCAAGTTACCACAATAAAGCAAGTCACGTGAATTTTTGATTACCCAGTGCATATAAAAGATATTTTATGCTTTAGACTGTTAAGTATGCAGTAGCATTAAGCCTAAAAAAACAGTGTGCATACCTTAATTTAAAAATCAGTTCAGTCACTCAGTTGTGTCCGACTCTTTGCAACCCCATGAATTGCAGCACGCCAGGCCTCCCTGTCCATCACCAAGTCCCGGAGTTCACTCTGACTCACATCCATCGAGTCAGTGATGCTATCCAGCCATCTCATCCTCTGTCATCCCTTTCTCCTCCTGCCCCCAATCCCTCCCAGCATCAAACTCTTTTCCAGTGAGTCAACTATTAGCATGAGGTGGCCATAGTATTGGAGTTTCACCTTTAGCATTATTCCTTCCAAAGAAATCCTAGGGCTGATCTCCTTCAGAATGGACTGGTTGGATCTCCTTGCAGTCCAAGGGACTCTCAAGAGTCTTCTCCAACACCACAGTTCAAAAGCATCAATTCTTCGGTGCTCAGCCTTCTTCACAGTCTAACTCTCACATCCATTTGTGACCACAGGAAAAACCATAGCCTTGACCAGACGGACCTTAGTCAGCGAAGTAATGTCTCTGCTTTTGAATATACTATCTAGATTGGTCATAACTTTTCTTCCAAGGAGTAAGTGTCTTTTAATCTCATGGCTGCAGCCACCATCTGCTGTGATTTTGGAGCCCCCAAAAATAAAGTCTGACACTGTTTCCACTGTTTCCCCATCTATTTCCCATGAAGTGATGGGACCGGATGCCATGATCTTCGTTTTCTGAATGTTGAGCTTTAAGCCAACTTTATCACTCTCTTCTTTTACTTTCATCAAGAGGCCTTTTAGTTCCTCTTCACTTTTTGCCATAAGGGTGTTGTCATCTGCATATCTGAGGTTATTGATATTTCTTGATTCCAGCTTGTGTTTCTTCCAGTCCAGCGTTTCTCATGATGTACTCTGCATAGAAGTTAAATAAGCAGGGTGACAATATACAGCCTTGACGCACTCCTTTTCCTATTTGGAACCAGTCTGTTGTTCCATGTCCAGTTCTAACTGTTGCTTCCTGACCTGCATACAGATAT
>SJYC01131936.1:0-17806 GCA_006408675.1 Madoqua kirkii
TGATTTCTAATTGTAGATTTTTAATGGATTTTAGGCTTGTATTAAAGTAAAAATGTTGTGCTAGGCCTAAATTACCCTTTTTATGAAAGCATAAAAGGTAGATAGAAACATAGTCCCGATGCTGATCCTGACAGAAGAATGTGTATAGAGGCATTTTCATAATTTTAATGGTTGATCCTGAGATTTAAAAGATAAAGAATTTTAAGAGCATGCATATATGGAAAGAAAAGCAGATACCATAAGTAAAATGTCATAATTGTTACTATTTTCTATTTCGTGCTTCATTCATTTTCACTCAAATATAAGCAAAAAAAAGAGGGAAAATGCCTACTATGTCTTTTAATACAAAGTGGAAATGTCCATATTTTCATGGAACTTGAATTCTAGAGTAGAAAGAGGAAACAGACAAAAACAGGTACATAGGTTGGAAGGTAAATAACAGTTTCATTTTTGAGTATCAATATTACAAATAAAGTAAAGTAAGAGGCCAACGTTGATGGCAAATGGACACTGTCAAATACCCTAATCTGAGAAAGAGCCCATGAAAGGAAACATTTGAGGATGAAGGAAGAGTGAACATAAAGATCCAAAGGTAGCAACAGGCTTGGGGTATTCAGAGAGTGATGAAAATGGGACACTATGCAGGGGTGAGGAACATCTGGGGACTGTTACGATAATGCTTCTACTTGTTTAACCCAATCATTCGGGCTTCTTGTGGCTACACTGCTTCCAAGACCTATTAGAGATTACATTTGGCATATCTTTAATTGTTTTGTGGTTTCACTTACAATTAAGATGGGGAAAGACACAAAGTTTGAGGGAGGAAAGGTGTGGATCAAATGTGATGGTTTGAATATACATATTTATTCCTAGTTTGTCATAGAACACAGTTTGCAATTTAGAAAAATCAGTAACAAATAAAAAGGCAAAAACATGAAGGTCAGAGAACAATAAGAAAAGATATGTCAGGTAAAATATTGGAATCTATAGAATGAATAAGTGAGTGAAAACTAAATCATAATAAAACATTCTGGACCCACCTTATGTTTGAGGGTGTCTGTGTGTTCAATTGCTCAGTCATATCTGACTCTGTGATCCCATGGATTGCAACCTATTAGATTACTCTGTCCATGAGATTATCCTGGCAGGAATAGAGGTGTGGGTTTCTATTCCCTCTTCCAAGTGATTTTCCTGGCCCAGTGATTGAACTCATGTCTCCTTCACTTCCTGCACTGGCAGGCAGACTCTGTACCACTGAGCCGCCTAGGAATCCCATGTCTGAGTGTGAGGGAGAGTAAAATATAGGTGGTACACCCTGCAGAGCTCTAGAAACTAGAGAATTGGCAGAGGAGGGTATCTTTGCATGTGGGGGTGAAAAAGTAGAGAGGGCAGGGGTCAGTTCCAAGGCCACGGGGAAACTTGATTCAGATCAAAACCAGTGAGATTGCATTCTTTTTCCTCTACATGACAGTCAGCTTATGAGCTGCTCAGCCTCAAAGCAAAGCCTCCCGATAAACTAAAATAAGGCTATGCATCAATTTGGCCTTGGAGGAAGGGCTGTTCCTAAGCTCTGCCCACATGAAAAATTCTAGTTAGCCGTGTTAAATTCTCTCTTAACATACAGAATAGTCCAGTAGCACCAGAGATAAAAGCCACAGGCCAAAGCAAGGAAACCCATAGACAATGAAACATACCAGGAAGCAGAAAAGCTATAGGGGGCAATGAATACATGTCTCTAAATTTTGAGAAAAAAAGGTGTTTTCAAACTGGCTTTTATGGCCAGGCAGTGGTGTGGGGGGCATCCAGCTCAGTTGTTCAGTCATGTCTGACTCTTTGCAACCTTGTGGACTGTCGCCTCCCAGGCACCCCTCTCCTTAAGATTCTTCAAGCAAGAATACTAGAGTGGATTGCCCTTTCCTTCTCCAGGGGGTCTCCCTCGCTCAGGGATTGAACCACATCTCCTGCATTGACAGGTAGATTCTTTACCACTGTGCCACCTGGAAAGCCCATTCATGGCCAGACTGTAGATCAAATGTGAAATTAGCATAAGGACATATTTAGCAATGGAAGATTTCAAAGCATTTATATACAATATCCTTTCTCTCAATAATTCCTTAAATTTTGATTTGGGAGCCATGGATCACAGTGATTCAAAACTGGGGAGAGGCAGTGAGAATTTAGGGTGCAATGAAGTGTAACTTTTAATAGCTCTGCATCAGAAATAGGGACTGACCAACACAACTGGGCCTGAAGGATGGAGAGCAAGAATGTGCTGAGGAAAAAATTGAATTATATATGTATATGTATATAATTGAAGTGACAGCATGCACACACACATACACATATATACATACATGTGCTATACTTAGTCACTCAGTGGTGTCCAGCTCTTTGCAACTCCATGGATTGTAGCCCACTAGGCTCCTCTGTCCATAGGATCCTCCAGGTAAGAATACTGAAGTGGGTTCCATTTCCTCCTCTCAGGGATCTTCCTGACCCAGGGATCCAACCCAGGTCTCCTGCAGTACAGACAGATTCTTTACCACTGTGCTACCTGGGAATCCTTGGTAGAATTTTGAATTTTATGTGCAGAGGAAGGGATTTTGCTTCTAATGGAAAGTTGGGGAATAAATTGGTGAAGGTAGCACTCAGAAGACAAAAATAAATTTAAATGCTGTACATTTAATGAATGAAAACACACACATGCCCACATTTGGAAAGGAACGTCTAGACTACATCCCACTGAACCATTACATTATGGCTAATGAGAGAGCTAGTATCTAGATTCAGCAGTCTTGTTCTTGCCTTCTGACCCCAGCGTACTGACAAGGAAATTTAGAATTTTTCTTTGAATCATCTGAATCTTAGTTTTATATTCTATAAGAAGTGATGTTAATACCTGTCTCAAAAGAATGCTGTGAAGATTAATTTAGAGCTATATTCAGTATTTAGAATGAAACTTGGAAAACAGAAAATATATTTGATGAAATGAGTTATATGGAAAGTGGATCAATAACTGATGGAAAGGTCATTCCCCGAAAAGAGCAATCTCATTTAGAAGCTGCAGATTTCACCAATAATGGTTCAGTTGGCTGTTAACCTTTAGAAAAGATAATTAAGTAAGTAAATTACTAATAGTGTGTGTGCTAAGTCGCTTCAGTTGGGTCTGACTCTTTGTGACCCTATGGACCATAACCTGCCTGGCTATTCTATCCACGGGATTTTCTAGGCAAGAATACTGGAGTGGGTTGCCATGCCCTCCTCCAGGTGATCTTCCCTAACCAGGATCTGAACCCACATTTCTGATATCTCCTGCTTTGGCAGGTGGGTTCTTTACCACTAGTATCATACAGAAGCCAATTAACAGAGTAGAATGTAATTAAATTGGGGATTACACATCTAAATACTGAGGAAAAAACCAAATTGTACTTGCAGTTGGCCTCTGAAGTGAGGCAAGGGGACAGCTTTGTGAGACTAATGGCTAAGGACCCTAATTAGACTGTGGGGTGTGATTCTGCTTCCTGATGCACAGTGTCAGAGTGAGTTGAATTGTAGAAGCCCCAGTTGGTACGAGGGAATTGCTTGGTGGGATAGGGGTTTGGGGAGAGGCTGCAATCTGAGACAGAATTGTACATACTCTTTGGAAAATTTGATATATTTTTTTTATCATTCAGTTCAATTCAGTTGCTCAGTCGTGTCCTACTCTTTACAATTCCATGAATTACAGCACGCCAGGCCTCCCTGTTCATTACCAGCTCCCAGAGTTCACTCAGACTCACGTCCATCAAGTTCGTGATGCCATCCAGCCATCTCATCCTCGGTCGTCCACTTCTCCTCCTGCCCCCAATCCCTCCCAGCATCAGAGTCTTTTCCAATGAGTCAGCTCTTCACACGAGGTGGCCAAAGTACTGGAGTTTCAGCTTTAGCATCATTCCTTCCAAAGAAATCCCAGGGTTAATGTCCTTCAGAATGGACTGGTTGGATCTCCTTGCAGTCCAAGGGACTCTCAAGAGTCTTCTCCAACACCACACTTGAAAAGCATCAATTCTTTGGCGATCAGCCTTCTTCACAGTCCAACTTCACATCCATACATGACCACAGGAAAAACCATACCCTTGACTAGACAGACCTTAATCGGCAAAGTAATGTCTCTGCTTTTGAATATACTATCTAGGTTGGTCATAGATTTTCTTCCAAGGAGTAAGCATCTTTTAATTTCATGGCTGCAGTCACCATCTGCAGTGATTTTGGAGCTCCCCCTCCTCCAAAAAAAAAAAAAATCTGACACTATTTCCACTGTTTCCCCATCAATTTCCTATGAAGTGATGGGACCGGATGCCATGATCTTCATTTTCTGAATGTTGAGCTTTAAGCCAACTTTTTCACTCTCCTCTTTCATTTTCATCAAGAGGCTCTTTAGTTCTTCATTTTTTGCCATAAGGGTGGTGTCATCTGCATATCTGAGGTTATTGATATTTCTCCCGGCAATCTTGATTCCAGCTTGTGCTTCATTCAGCCCAGCGTTTCTCATGATGTACTCTGCATGTAAGTTAAATAAGCAGGATGACAATATACAGACTTGAGATACTCCTTTTCTTATTTGGAAACAGTCTGTTGTTCCATCTCCAGTTCTAACTGTGGTTTCCTGACTACTAGTTACCTATTTAGCTTCCCACTAGTTACCTATTTTACCCACTAGTTACCTGTGTATGCATGCTAAGTTGCTTTAGGTTTGTGCAACTCTTTGAAAACCTATGAACCATAGTCTGCCATGATTCTCTGTCCATGGGATTCTCCAGACAAGAATACTGGAGTGGGTTGCCGTTTTCTTCTCCAATAGCTATATATACAGCACACATATATATATATACAACTATATATACAGCACACACACACATACACACACACACACACACATACATACACAGCTATATATACAGCACACACACATATATATATATATATATATGTATACTAACTATATGTATATAGTTAATTTCATCCTCACAGTGACTCTCTCCGTTTGACATATGAAGAAGATGAAATGAAGATAAATGAAACAGCTGGTACAGAACTGTGCAACCAGTGAGAGGTGATATCACAACAAATCCCCTGCTCTTTTCCAACCCACTCCACTCCCTCACCTCCCTGTGTGTAGCTGCTGTGTGAAGATGGCCATGAGAGGGGAGTGAAACTAGAATTGCTTATCAGTCATTCAAAATAAGGCTAGATTAACACAAAACAATGAATAGAGAAATCTATTCTAGATAGACTTGTAGATCCAGTGTGCGGCTACAACAATGCGCAGAGTGTGGCTGAGAAGAACTACCTCACGTCCAAGGTCAGGGGCAGAAGTCAGGAGGACTCCACCCACAATGGGCGATGGTCCGCCCAAGGCCACGGGTGGCTGCCAGGAGGAGAGACCCCATGTCCAAGGAGCGGTGGCTGCATGGGCTCCAGAGGGCCTGAGTGAGTGAGTGAAATCGCTTAGTCATGTCCTACTCTTTACGACGTCATGGACTGTAGCCCACCACGCTCCTCTGTCCATGGATTTTTCTAGGCAAGAGTACTGCAGTGGGTTGCCATTTCTTTCTCCAAAGGATCTTTCCAACCTAGGGATCCAACCCAGATTTCCCGCATTGTAAGCAAGACACTTTACCGTCTGAGCCACCTGGAGGAGTTATTCCACAATCAAGGGTGGGAGGGTTGGCGATGAGGAGATAACCCTTGTCCAAGGTAAGTAGCAGCGGCTGCATTTTGCTGGAGCAGCAGTGAAGAGATACCCCACTTCCAAGGTGAGAGAAACCCAAGTAAGACGGTAGGTCTTGCAGAGTGCAGAAACACTGAAACCATACTCACAGAAAATGAGTCAATCTAATCACACTAGGACCACAGTTCAATTCAGTTCTCAGTCCAGTCCAACTCTTTGCGATCCCATGAACTGCAGTACACCAGGCCTCCCTGTCCATTACCAGCTCCCAGAGTTCACTCAGATTCACGTCTGTCAAGTCAGTGATGCCATCCAGCCATCTCATCCCCTGTCATCCCCTTCTCCTCCTGCCCCCAATCCCTCCCAGCATCAAAGTATTCTCCAATGGGTCAACTCGTCTCATGAGGTGGCCAAAGTACTGGAGTTTCAGCTTTAGCATCATTCCTTCCAAAGTTTTCCCAGGGTTGATCTCCTTCAGAATGGACTGGTTGGATCTCCTTGCAGTCCAAGGGACTCTCAAGAGTCTTCTCCAACACCACACTTCAAAAGCATCGATTCTTTAGTGCTCAGCTTTCTTCACAGTCCAACTTCACATCCATACATGACCACAGGAAAAACCATACCCTTGACTAGATGGATCATAGTCGGTAAAGTAATGTCTCTGCTTTTGAATATACTATCTAGGTTGGTCATAGATTTTCTTCCAAGGAGTAAGCGTTTTTTAATTTCATGGCTTCAGTCACCATCTGCAGTGATTTTGGAGACCAAAAAAATAAAGTATGACACTATTTCCACTGTTTCCCCATCTATTTCCCATGAGGTGATGGGACCGGATGCCATGATCTTCGTTTTCTGAATGTTTACTTTTTCCTCTCCACGTTTACTTTCATCAAGAGGCTTTTTAGTTCCTCTTCACTTTCTGTCATAAGGATGGTGTCATCTGCATATCTGAGGTTATTGATATTTCACCTGGCAACTGTGATACCAGCTTGTGTTTCTTCCAGCCCAGCATTTCTCATGATGTACTCTGCATAGAAGTTAAATAAGCAGGGTGACAATATACAGCCTTGACATACTCCTTTTCCTATTTGGAACCAGTCTGTTGTTCCATGTCCAGTTCTAACTGTTGATTCCTGACCTGCATACAGATTTCTCAGGAGGCAGGTCAGGTGGTTTGGTATTCCATCTCTCACAGAATTTTCCACAATTTATTGTGATCCATACAGTTAAAGGCTTTGGCATAGTCAATAAAGCAGAAATAGATGTTTTTCTGGAACTCTCTTGCTTTTTCCATGATCCAGTGAATGTTGGCAATTTGATCTCTGGTTCCTCTGCCTTTTCTAAAACCAGCTTGAACATTAGGAAGTTCACGGTTCACGTATTGCTGAAGCCTGGCTTGGAGAATATTGAGCATTACTTTACTAGCATGTGAGATGAGTCAACTGTGTGGTAGTCTGAGCATTCTTTGGCCTTGCCTTTCTTTGGAATTGAAATGAAAAGTGACCTTTGCGGTCCTGTGGACATTGCTGAGTTTTCCAAATTTGCTGGCATATTGAATGCAGCATTTTCACAGCATCATCTTTCAGGATATGAAACAGCTCAGCTGGAATTCCATCACCTCCACTAGCTTTGTTCGCAGTGATGCTTTCTAAGGCACACTTGACTTCACATTCCAAGATGTCTGGCTCTAGATGAGTGATCACACCATCGTGATTATCTGGATCATGAACATCTTTTTTGTACAGTTCTTCTGTGTATCCTTGCCACCTCTTATTAATATCTTCTGCTTCTGTTATGTCCAGACCATTTCTGTTCTTTATCGAGTCTATCTTTGCATGAAATGTTCCCTTTGTATCTCTAATTTTCTTGAAGAGATCTCTAGTCTTTCCCATTCTGTTCTTTTCCTTTATTTCTTTGCATTGATCACTAAAGAAGGCTTTCTTATCTCTTCATGCTATACTCTGAAACTCTGCATTCAGATGCTTATGTCTTTCCAATTATTCTTTGCTTTTTGCTTTTCTTCTTTTCAGAGTTATTTGTAAGCCCTCCCCAGAGAGCCATTTTACTTTTTTGCATTTCTTTTTCATGGGGATGGTCTTGATCCCTGTGTCCTGTACAATGTCACGAACCTCATTCCATAGTCCATCAGGCACTATATCTATCAGATCTAGGCCCTTAAATCTATTTCTCACTTCCACTGTATTATCATAAGGGATTTGACTTAGGTCATACCTGAACAGTCTAGTGGTTTGCCCTACTTTCTTCAATTTCAGTCTGAATTTGGCAATAGTTCATGATCTGAACAACAGTCAGCACTTGTTCTTGTTTTTGTTGACTGTATAAAGTTTCTCCATCTTTGGCTCAAAGGATATAATCAGTCTGATTTCAGTGTTGACCATTTGCTGATGTCCATGTGTAGAGTCTACTCTTGTGTTGTTGGAAGAGAGTGTTTGCTATGACCAGTGGGTTTTCTTGGCAAAACTCTATTAGTCTTTGCCCTGCTTCATTCCACATTTTGAGGCCAAATTTGCCTGTTACTCCAGGTGTTTCCTGCCTTCCTACTTTTGTATGCCAGTCCCCTATAATGAAAAGGACATCTTTTTTTTTTTTTTTTTTTTTTTTGGTGTTAGTCCCCAAAGGTCTTGTAGGTCTTCATAGAACCATTCAACTTGAGCTTCTTCAGCCTTACTGCTTGGGGCATAGGCTTGGATTACCATGATATTGAATGGTTTTCCTTGGAGATGAACAGAGATCATTCTGTCGTTTCTGAGATTGCATCCAAGTACTGCATTTCGAACTATTTTGTTGATGATTATGGCTACTCCATTTCTTCTGAGGGATTCCTTCCTGCCGTAGTAGATATAATGGTCATCTGAGTTAAATTCACCCATTCCAGTCCATTTCAGTTCGCTGATTTCTTGTCTAAGTCAGTGAAACCAAGCCATGTCCTGTGGGGCCACCCAAGATGGGTGGGTCATGGTGTAGAGATAAGACAGAATGTGGTCCCCTGAAGAAGGGAATGGCAAACCACTTCAGGATTCTTAAGTTGAGAACTCCAATGAACAGTATGAAAAGGCAAAATGATAGTATACTGAAAGAGGAACACCCCAGGTCTATCGGTACCCAATGTGCTACTGAAGATCAGTGGAGAAATAACTCCAGAAAGAATGTAGTGATGAAGCCAAAGCAAAATAATACTTAGCTATGGATGTAACTGGTGGTAGAGGCAAGGTCTGATGCTGTAAAGAGAAATATTGCGTAGGAACCTGAATATCAGGTCCACGAATCAATATAATTTAGCAGTTCTTACACAGGAGATGTCAAGAGTGAATGTCAATATGGAAAAAACAAGAGAGTTCCAGAAAAAATACCCATTTCTACCTTATTGGCTATGCCAAAGCCTTTGACTGTGTGGATCACAATAAACTGTGGAAAATTCTGAAAGAGATGGGAATACCAGACAATCTGACCTGACTCTTGAGAAACCTATATGCAGGTCAGGAAGCAAATGTTAGAACATGGAACAATAGACTGGTTCCAAGTAGGAAAAGGAGTATATCAAGGCTGTATATTGTTACCCTGCTTATTTAACTTATATGCAGAGTACATCATGAGAAATGCTGGGCTGGAAGAAGCACAAGCTGGAATAAAGATTGCTGGGAGAAATATCAATAACCTCAGATATGCAGATGACACCACCCTTATGGCAGAAAGTGAAGAGGAACTAAAGAGCCTCTTGATGAAGGTGAAAGAGGAGATTGAAAAAAATGGAACCCTGCTTATTTAACTTATATGCAGAGTACATCATGAGAAATGCTGGGCTGGAAGAAGCACAAGCTGGAATAAAGATTGCTGGGAGAAATATCAATAACCTCAGATATGCAGATGACACCACCTTTATGGCAGAAAGTGAAGAGGAACTAAAGAGCCTCTTGATGAAGGTGAAAGAGGAGATTGAAAAAAATGGGTTAAAGCTCAGCATTCAGAAAATGAAGATCATGACATATGGTCCCATCACTTCATGGGAAATAGATGAGGAAACAGTTGAAATAGTGTCAGACTTTATTTTGGGGGGCTCCAAAATCACTGAAGATGGTGATTGCAGCCATGAAATTAAAAGACGCTTAGTCCTTGGAAGAAAAGTTATGACAAATCTAGATAGCATATTCAAAAGCAGAGACATTACTTTGCCAACAAAGGTCCATCTATTCAAGGGTATGTTTTTTCCTGTGGTCCGTATAGATGTGAGAGTTGGACTGTGAAGAAAGCTGAGCACCGAAGAATTGATGCTTTTGAATTGTGGTGTAAGACTTTGATAGTCCCTTGGACTGCAAGGAGATCCAACCAGTCCATTCTGAAGGAGATCAGCCCTGGGATTTCTTTGGAGGGAATGATGCTGAAGCTGAAACACCAGTACTTTGGCCACCACATGCAAAAGGTTGACTCTGCTGCTGGGAGGGACTGGGCAAATGAGGAAACGTGGATGACAGAGGATCAGATGGCTGGATGGCATCACTGACTCGATAGACGTAAATCTGAATGAATTCCAGGAGTTGGTGATGGACAGGGATTCCTGGTGTGCTGAGATTCATGAGGTCACAAAGAGTCGAATATGAGTGAGTGACTGAACTGAAATGGACTGACACAGCACATAAAGCTACAGTAACAATCACTAAATCACATTTCTTAAAATTACTGAGAGATTTTTAGAAATCTTATATCAGTGCTTCTTGACAGAAAAGAGGGAGGAAAGAGAGAGTAAAATGAGAAAGATCATATTCCTTTCACCTTAATTTTATGCTAATATGTAAAGTATTATCATGTGTATAATACTGCGCATGACAGTATTACCTTTTTGTTTACAGCCATTCTAACAGGTATGAAGTAATTGTGGTTTTGATTTTCATTTCCCTGATGATTAGTGATAATTGATTGCTTTCTCATGCTCAAAAATCATTGTGAAATGATTACGACAGTCAAATTAAGACAACCATGACCTCATGTAATTGCTTTTTTAATATTTTGGTGAAAGCATATAACATCTGCTCTCTTAGTCTAGTTTCAAATATATAGTCAGTATTATTAAATATAGTTTGGGCATAAGTTTGAAAAAACTCAAGGAGATGGTAAAGGACAGGGAAGCCATGCCTTGCTGCAGTTCATGTGGATGCAAACAGTTGGACATGACTGAGTGTCTGAACAGTAGCAGCAATTAAATATAGTAATCATGTTGCATGCTAGATCCCCAGAATTTAATCATTTTTTTACTGCAAGTTCATACACCTTGACCAACATTCTCCACTTCTTCCAACCCCAGCCTTGGTAGCCATGATTCTTCTCTGTGTTTCTATAAATTTGATTCTTTTATTCTTGGCTATTCATATGACTTAAAAAATTAAATGTCTATTCAGATCCTTTGCCCATTTTAAGTTGGGTTATTGGGTTTATTGCTATTGGTTTGTATCAGTTCCTAATTTATTTTGGATATTAACCTCTTATTGGATATATAGTTTGCAAATATTTTCTCCTATTCTATAAGCTAGCTTTTTATTTGGTTTACTTTTTCTTTTGTTTTACAGAAGATTTTCAGTGTGAGGTAGTCCTACTTGTTTCTTTTTGCTTTAGCTGCCTGTGCTTTTGGTGTAAGATCAAAAAAAGTCATTTATAAACTAAGCTAAAAAGAAAAAATGAAGTCATTTGAAGGAGCATATTTAGTCATTTCACAATATCATTACTATATTATGATGACATTCATATCTGAAAATTAAATGCAGGTTTTTTTATTTTTTAATGTGAAAATAAATAAAGAAGGTTTTACTTATAGAATTTGGTTTGCCGAGTAGTTTAAATTCAAATTCAGTAAACTGACTTTGTCCTGTCACCAAAGATAAATGTCTTCTTTCTGTTTCCTCCACCTGGTATTCTAAGCATTTAAACTCTTTGCTTTTAAAAAGCTATTATCTTTCTTGATAGACAATTTCCACATATTTTGGTCATACTCATAGATTTAAGTAAGCCCAGTGACACACGCATTCTTCTGTGTTGTCCGAGATAATCACAGTATCTTGCTTTAGTCTCTGACATAAGACAGAATGCAGTGGGTATCAGCCCTGGAAATGCAGTTATTTAACACAGAAACAAAATAGACCCTTTCTTTGAAAGTAATTTTCAGAAACAGTGCTCTCTAAAGAAGAACATTCTGAAACATTATGTCCCTCAAAGCATTTGAGTCCTTCAGCTTAAATGTATATCTCTTATCATAAACCATTATCTACCTTGAAATTCCAGAGTGCAAAAGTCTGTTGCTTGTAAATAGCATATTTATATGTTAAATATCTGTAGCTCGTGGACCTTCATTCCTTTTTCATTCTTATTGCCCTGAAGACAATTTATAACATGATTTTAGAGATGTAAGTAGTAAATGACATAGTCTTGAGAAAGAGCAGTTTAATTCAAAATGTCCCAGCTAATCATTTGGCTTTATATGTTTGCTTCAAGGTAGGTTAAGGTGGAACAGGGACTGAGCGTATGCTCTTTCACCTGTAATTAAGGTACAGGAGCTCAGGATTTTATTAAACAGTATCATATTGCTGTTTAATTGCTAAAGGAAATACAGTAAATTGATTCTCTGTGCTACCAAAATATTTGCTGACTATATGATGCAACTTTTGATCTAATATTTTATCTATTTCTATATGATATGCTTATAAAATCACAAAGTATAATTTATGTTACTAACTCAAATTTAGATTGTCAAAACAAATTAATTTGGATTTTCCCATAATATCATAAATAAAAATCTGAACAAACACTTTGGCCAACCCAATAGTAGTTTTATAATTTCTACATTTTTGTATATATTAATTTATCAGTGGCCTCTATTTAGCTCCTTTTTCTGCTTTGCTGTTGCTGTTGTGGTTCAGTTGCTCAGTCGTGTCCGACTCTTTGCAACCCCATCGACTGCAGCACACCAGGCTTGCCTGTCCATCACCAACTCCCAGAGCTTGCTCCAACTCATGTCCATGGAGTCAGTGGTGCCATACAACCATCTCATCCTCTGTCGTCCTCTTCTCCTGCCTTCAACCTTTCCCAGTGTCAGGGTCTTTTCTAATGAGTCAGCTCCTCACCTCAAGTGGTCAAAGTACTGGAGCTTCAGTCCTTCTAATGAATATTCAGAACTGCTTTCCTTTAGGATTGACTGGTTTGATATCCTTGCAGTCCAAGGGACTCTCAAGAGTCCTCTCCAACATCACAGTTCAAAAGCATCAATTCTTCAACACTCAGCCTTCTTTATGGTTCAGTTCTCACATCCATACATGTCTACTAGAAAAACCATAGCTTTGGCTATACAGACCTTCTTTACAAAAGAAGAACTAAAGAAGAACTAAAACTTAACAAAAAGTGTGTTCTTAATACAAATATTTCAAATGTGCAATTTTTTTTTTTCCTGAGGAAAACAAAGTAAGGGAAACCTCCTGTCAATAATCTAAGGCCTGAGACATTTACTATGATTTTCTCCAAAAATATATATGGTTCAGTTCTCACATCCATACATGTCTACTAGAAAAACCATAGCTTTGGCTATACAGACCTTCTTTACAAAAGAAGAACTAAAGAAGAACTAAAACTTAACAAAAAGTGTGTTCTTAATACAAATATTTCAAATGTGCAATTTTTTTTTTCCTGAGGAAAACAAAGTAAGGGAAACCTCCTGTCAATAATCTAAGGCCTGAGACATTTACTATGATTTTCTCCAAAAATATTTAATGGGTTGCTCTATCTACTTAGTAGCTGCCTTGAGACTTTGTTTGTTTGATCAAATAGCTATCATCAGTCAAAAACGACAATGTAGTCAGAATCATTAGAGCTTTAGCAGATTTTTTAAAGTAACATCTAAGTGTGTTCAACATTACAAACAAGCTTTCAAAATACTTAGCAGCAATTTTTCTTAGCAAGATTTAGGGAAAATTTTAGAAATTTTTAAGCAGGAAAATGATAAACTTTTGTGGAAGAAATAATTTATATGTATTTCTAACTTAAATTCTAATGCTAAGAATACTATAATTAAGAAAGACTATTGAAATGTAGGTAGACTTGTGTGCATGCCTTTCTGTATGTGAATATGTGTATGTATCAATTCAACCAGTTCAGTTGCTCAGTCGTGTCTGACTCTTTGCAACCCCATGAATCACAGCATGCAAAACTGTTCATTACCAATTCCCGGAGTTCACTCAAACTCATGTCCATCAAGTCGGTAATGCCATCCAGCCATCTCATCCTCTGTCGCCCCCTTTTCCTCCTGCTCTCAACCTCTCTGAGCATCAGGATCTTTTCCAATAAGTCAACTCTTCACATGAGATGGCCAAAGTATTGGAGTTTCAGCTTCATCATCAGTCCATCCAATGAACACCTAGGACTGATCTCCTTTAGGATGGACTGGTTGGATCTCCTTGCAGTCCAAAGGACTCTCAAGAGTCTTCTCCAACACCACAATTTAAAAGCATAAATTCTTTGATGCTCAGCTTTCTTCACAGTCCAACTCTCACATCCATATATGGCACTGGAAAAAATCATAGCTTTGACTAGATGGACCTTTGTTGGCAAAGTAATGTCTCTGCTTTTGAATATGCTATCTAGGTTGGTCATAACTTTTTTTCCAAGGAGTAAGCATCTTTTAATTTCATGGCTGCAATCACCATATGCAGTGATTTTGGAGCCTCCAAAAATAAAGTCTGACACTGTTTCCACTGTTTCCCCATCTATTTTCCATGAAGTGATAGGACCAGATGCCATGATCTTCATTTTCTGAGTATTGAGATTTAAGTCAACTTTTTCACTCTCCTCTTTCACTTTCATCAAAAGGCTTTTTAGATCCTCTTGACTTTCTTCCATAAGGGTGGTGTCATCTGCATATCTGAGGTTATTGATATTTCCCCTGGCAATCTTGATTCCAGCTTGTGCTTCTTCCAGCCCAGCATTTCTCATGATGTACTCTGCATATAAGTTAAATAAGCAGGATGACAATATACAGACTTGATGTACTCTTTTTCCTATTTGGAACCAGTCTGTTGTTCCATGTCCAGTTCTAACTGTTACTTCTTGACTTGCATATAGGTTTCTCAAGAGGCAGGTTAGGTGGTCTGGCATTCCCATCTCTTTCAAAATTTTCCACAGTTCATTGTGGTTCACACAGTCAAAGGCTTTGGCATAGTCAATAAAGCAGAAATGGATGTTTTTCTGGAACTCTTTTGCTTTTTCCATGATCCAGCAAATGGTGTCTATTGGAACTCTGGTTCCTCTGCCTTTTCTAAAAAAAGCTTGAACATCTGGAAGTTCATGGTTCCAGTACTGCTGAAGCTTAATTTGCAGAATTTTGAGCATTACTTTACTAGCATGTGAGATGAGTGCATTTGTGTAGTAGTTTGAGTGTTCTTTGGTATTGCCTTTCTTTGGGATTGGAATGAAAACTGACCTTTTCCAGTCCTATGGCCACTTCTGAGTTTTCCATGTTTGTTGGCATATTGAGTGCAGCACTTTCACAGCATCACCATTCAGGATTTGAAAGAGCTCAACTAGAATTCCATCACTTCCACTAGCTTTTTTGTAGTGATGGTTTCTAAGACCCACTTAATTTCACATTCCAGGATGTGTGGCTCTTGATGAGTGATCACACCATTGTGATTATCTGGGTCGTGAATATCTTTTTTGTATAGTTCTGTGTAATCTTGCCACCTCTTCTTAATATCTTCTGCTTCTGTTAGGTACAAACCATTTCCGTCCTTTATTGAGCTCATCTTTGCATGAAATGTTCCCTTGGTATCTCTAATTTTCTTGGAAATCTCTAGTCTTTCTCATTCTGTTCTTTTCCTCTGTTCTTTTGCATTGATCGCTGAGGAAGGCTTTCTTATCTCTCCTTGCTATTCTTTGGAACTCTGCATTCAAGTGCTTATATCTTTCCTTTTCTCCTTTGCTTTTCGCTTCTCTTCTTTTCACAGTTCTTCGTTTCATGGCCTCCTCAGACAGCCATTTTGCTTTTTCTGCATTTCTTTTTAATGAGGTTGGTCTTGATCCCTGTCTCCTGTACAATGTCACGAACCTCCATCCATAGTTCATCAGGCACTGTATCTGTCAGAACTAGTCCCTTAAATCTATATCTCCCTTCCACTCTATAACCATAAGAGATTTGACTTAGGTTATTTAAAGTGTCTGCCTCAAATGCAGGAGACCTGAGTTCAATCCCTGGGGTGGGAAAATCCCCTGGAGAAGAAAATGGCAATCCACTCCAGTATTCTTGCCTGGAGAATCCCATGGATGGAGAATCCTAATAGGTTACAGTCCACGGGATAGCAAAGAGTCAGACACGACTGAGTGACTTCACCTTCACCTTATACCTGAATAGTCTAGTGATTTCCCCCATTTTCTTAAATTTAAGTCTGAATTTGGCAATAAGTAGTTCATGATCTGAGCCACAATCAGCCCTCAGTCTTGTTTTTGCTGGCTGTATAGTGCTTCTCCATTGTTGACTGCAAAGAATATAATCAATATGATTTTGTGTTGACCATCTGTTGCTGTCCATGCGTAGAGTTTTCTCTTGTGTTGTTGGAAGAGGGTGTTTGCTATGACTAGTGAGTTCTCTTGGCAAAACTCTATTAGCCTTTGCCCTGATTCATTCAGTACTCCAAGCCCAAATTTTCCTGTTAGTCCAGGTGTTTCTTGACTTCCTACTTTTGCGTTCCAGTCCCTTATAATGAAAAGGACATCTTTTTTTGGGTATTAGTTCTAAAAGGTCTTGTAAGTCTTCATAGAACCATTCAACTTCAGCTTCTTCAGCCTTACTGTTTGAGGCATAGACTTGGATTACTCTTATATTGATTGGTTTGCCTTGGAAACTAACAGAGATCATTCTGTCGTTTTTGGAATTGTATCCAAGTACTGCATTTCGAACTCTTTTGTTGACCATGACGGCTAGTCCATTTCTTCTAAGTGATTCCTGCCCACAATAGTAGATATAATGGTAATCTGAGTTAAATTCACCCATTTCAGTCCATTTTAGTTTGCTGATTCCTAGAATGTTGACGTTACCTCTTGGCATCTCCTGTGTAACCACTTCCAATCTGACTTGATTCATGGACCTCACATTCCAGGTTCCTAAGCAATATTGCTGTTTACAACAGTGGACCTTACTTTTATTATCAGTCACATCCACAACTGGGTATTGTTTTTGCTTTGGTTCCATCCTTTCATTCTTTCTGGAGTTATTTCTCCACTGATCGCCAGTAACATATTGGGCAACTTCCGACCTGGGGAGTTCCTCTTTCAGTATCCTATCATTTTGCTTTTTTATACTGTTCATGGTGTTCTCAAGGCTAGAATCCTGAAGTGTCTTGCCATTCCCTTCTCCAGTGGACCACATTCTGTCAAACCTTTCCACCATGACCCGCCCGTCTTCGGTGGTCCCACAGGGCATTGCTTAGTTTCATTGAATTAGACATGGCTGTGGTCCTAGAGTGATTAGACTGACTGACTAGTTTTCTGTGATTATGGTTTCAGTGTGTCTGCCCTCTGATGGCTTCTCGCAACACCTACCCTTCTGCTTCGGTTTCTCTTACTTTGAACGTGGGGTATCTCTTTTCAGCTGCTCCAGCAAAGCACAGCCACTGCTCCTTACCTTGGATGAGGGGTATCTCCTCACCACCGCCCCTCCTGACCTTGAACATTGAGTAGTTCCTCTCAGCCATCCTGCCACTGCTCCTTAGACATGGAGTTGCTCCTCCTTGCCTCAGCCCCCTGCCTTGGGTAGGGGTAGCTCCTCCCAGTCACTGCCCCTGACCTTGGACATGGGATAGCTCCTGTCAGCCATGATTCTTTAAGGTACGTCGCAGCTGGCGTGCTTCCTAAACCACATTTTGGGAACATATACCAACTATAAAGACCAAGCTTCCTATTCTAATATATTGCTAATACCATGCTATATAACTTAAATGCTGTTTTGCATTGGAAAATACCCTGATTTTATATATATATATGTATATATATACACATATATATGTGTGTCTATACATATATATATATATACATACATATATATACACACAT
>SJYC01131938.1:0-24083 GCA_006408675.1 Madoqua kirkii
AATGGTCTTACTACCATATTGCATTGTACTTGTACAAAATAATATTAGTATTGGTATTGTTTTTAGTATTTTGAATTTGATTATCCAACATTCTTTTAAATGTCTTTATTCCATACAGACTCATTATAATTTTATTACAAGTAAAATGTAGTCCAGGTACAGATGGTTTAAAAATGACTTAATAAGCAGTGAACAAATCTTTCAGCAATCTGGTTCTATATCCTTCATGAGACTGTAGTATTAAAAATGGTTTTTATCATACAGATAAAGCTGAGAGAATCCATGGCTTTACAAGCTGCCAGTCGGTGGCAGAAATGAGATTAAAACTTTAGTCCTTTGCACCAAAAGCTGGGGAAAATCATTACCACTTTATGTATTTTAAAAAGTCAACTCAGTTGACCTTCCTATCTCCAGGCTCAGTATAACTGGCAAATCACTATTATCAACAGTAATTAAAACTGCCAGCAATATGAAAGAAATCAGATAAATTGTATACAATTAAACTCTTACTTAAATGTTTTCCTCAAATTATCACAAACGATGGAAAAAAAGACAGGAATAACATTTTTCTAAAAGTGGGACACATGTTCTCCATTAGTAAGACAAAAATGCAGAGAATGCTTCTCAGTGTTTCTTCTCAATAAAATTTGCTTTAAGAACTAAAACTAAGTGTCCCCTACATACTTTGTACTTTATGGAAGTATTTTTTGCCTTTTTCAGAGAATAAAGGAAAGAGAGAAAGAAATGTTCTATGAACTAGCCAGGAATGTCAGGGAGAATAGTGTTTGACAAAATGTGCCTTACTTTTTAAAATTATTGAGTGCTTGAATATAAACTACATTACACATAAAGGAAATGCAATCTTCCATAAAGAGTTACCTAATAACAACTACAAGATTGTAAAATGGTGTGTAATTCATTTACTTCTATTGATTCTTTATTTTAAATTTAATTTTTTATTGAAATATAGTTTATTTATAACATCATGCCAATCTCTGCTGTACAGCAAAGTGACTCAGTTATACACATATATAAGAAGAGGTGGCAAGAATACACAGAAGAACTGTACAAAAAAGATCTTCACGACCCAGATAATCATGATGATGTGATGACTAACCTAGAGCCAGACATCTTGGAATGTGAAGTCAAGTGGGCCTTGGAAAGCATCACTACGAACAAAGCTAGTGGAAGTGATGGAATTCCAGTTGAACTATTTCAAATCCTGAAAGATGATGCTGTGAAAGTGCTGCACTCAATATGCCAGCAAATTAGGAAAACTCAGCAGTGGCCACAGGACTGGAAAAGGTCAGTCTTCATTCCAATTCCAAAGAAAGGCAATGCCAAAGAATGCTCAAACTACCACACAATTGCACTCATCTCACATGTTAGTGAAGTAATGCTGAAAATTCTGCAAGCCAGGCTTCAGCAATATGTGAACTGTGAACTCCCTGATGTTCAAGCTGGTTTTAGAAAAGACAGAGGAATCATAGATCAAATTGCCAACATTTGCTGGATCATGGGAAAAGCAAGAGAGTTCCAGAAAAACATCTATTTCTGCTTTATTGACTATGTCAAAGCCTTTGACTGTGTGGATCACAATAAACCGTGGGAAATTCTGAAAGAGATGGGAATACCAGACAACCTGACCCACCTCTTGAGATCTGTATTAAGGTCAGGAAGCAACAGTTAGGACTGGACATGGAACCACAGACTGGTTCCAAATAGGAAAAGGAGTATGTCAAGGCCGTATATTGTCACCCTGCTTATTTAACTTTTATGCAGAGTACATTATGAGAAACGCTGGACTGGAAGAAACACAAGCTGGAATCAAGATTGCTGGGAGAACTATCAATAACCTCAGATATGCAGATGACACCACCCTTATGGCAGAAAGTGAAGAGGAACTAAAAAGCTTCCTGATGAAAGTGAAAGAGGAGAGTGAAAAAGGTAGCTTAAAGCTCAACATTCAGAAAACGAAGATCATGGCATCTGGTCCCATCACTTCATGGCAAATAGATGGGGCAACAGTGGAAACAGTGTCAGACTTTATTTTTTGGGGGAGCTCCAAAATCACTGCAGATGGTGACTGCAGCCATGAAATTAAAAGATGCTTACTCCTTGGAAGAAAAGTTATGACCAACCTAGATAGTATATTCAAAAGCAGAGACATTACTTTGCCAACAAAGATCTGTCTAGTCAAGGCTATGGTTTTTCCTGTGGTCATGTATGGATGTGAGAGTTGGACTGTGAAGAAGGCTGAGTACCAAAGAATCGATGCTTTTGAACTGTGGTGTTGGAGAAGACTCTTGAGAGTTCCTTGGACTGCAAACTCCCAGGATATTCCTCTCCCTTCCCTACCCCCTCCGTGGCAACCGCAAGTCTGTTCTTTATGTCTGTAAGTCTGTTTCTATTTTGCAGATAGGTTCATTTGTACCATATTTTAGATTCCACATATCAGTGATATTGTATGGTATTTGTCTTCCTCATTTTGACTTATTTCATTTAGTATGATAATGCCTAGTTGCATCCTTATTGCTGCAAGTGGCATTATTTTTGTTCTTTTTATGGCTCAGTTGTTTTCCATTGTTTATATGTACCATTTCCTATACAGATATGTCTTCTTTATTCATTCATCTCTCGATGGACATTTAAGTTGTTTCCATATTTTGACTATTGTGAATGGTGTGGCTATGAACATAGAGATGCATGTATCTTTTTGAATCATAATTCTGCCTGAGTATATTACCAGGTAATATATGGTAATTCTATTTTTGGTTTTTCTGAGGAATCTCCATACTATTTTCCATAGTGGCTACACCAACTTACATTCCCACCAACAGAATAAGAGACTTTCCTTTTCTCCACACTCTGCTTTCAGTGATTCTTGAGTTAAAAAAAAAAAAAAAAAAAAAACTAGAGTGATGACACTTTTTATGCACTAAACTAATGGAAAGAAACTGCTTGATTATAACATGTGATACCTAAAACAATCTTGTTTATTTCATCTTTCATACTAGCTTAATTTTTGTTCTGTTTTTTTCTCTAATACAGTATAGTGTCAAATAACAGCATTTCCTGTGTATTAGTCATAGCCCTCCTTCTTTCCACTTAAAATGTTGGTGGCCAGATGTATAACTTATTGGACCTTTTATTGGTATCTTTGCCCTGGAGCATTTCAGAGACAGATGTGCTGGCTGTTTTCCAGTTAAGTTTAGTATTTCCTAAAGGAGAAAATTAAATCAAAATCATTTTATCTAAGATGCATTTCCAATATTGACTGACTCTAGACATGGAAGATTTTTTCCAAAGGCAAGTACATCTAGTTTACTTTTAATATTATCTTCAACTTTAGAAATTGTAACTTACAAATAAATATTTTTCTTACAGGTATATAAGTCTTTGTATGTATTTTGCTCACTTTGACATTGCCTGATAAAGAATACAAGATAGGTTAGAGCTTGGAAACGATAGGGAGGAGTGAGTATTAAAATCCCTGGGGAAGAAGGGCAATATTAAAGCTTCTGCTAAGATGTCCTCTGTGATGTGGGCCTAAGACAGAACACTCTTGAATTGCTACTTCCTCTGGAGCAGGTGATTAATGTTGTTGGTAGAAAGACATGATCACAACATATAGCTCAGCAACTCAGTCTACTATCCCAGATTTATGTAGCCTGGGTCAATATAAATTGTTGTAGGAAATCTCACAACCTTGTAGTTCACTAGGGAACAATGATTGAAATGAAAACATGGCCTTGATGTTGTCTTTGTTCACTATTTTCATTGGCAGATATATAATTGAATAAAAAACTATCTTGGCATTTAATGAGCAGGTAAAATATGAAGAATAGCCCTCTTTGAATCCTGTCTTTAATCTTCAGTGATGGCTCAGGCATTGGAGACAAAGGTGAGATTTAAAGGGGCAGAGTTGACTCCTTAATCCATTCAGAGGCCTCAACCAATTTCCGTGGTTAAATAAAAGTATTTATTTTTGTATTTTTACATTTCAAGTA
This sequence comes from Madoqua kirkii, assembly GCA_006408675.1. Classification (NCBI taxonomy): domain Eukaryota; kingdom Metazoa; phylum Chordata; class Mammalia; order Artiodactyla; family Bovidae; genus Madoqua; species Madoqua kirkii. The sequence continues at coordinate 4,011 of SJYC01131938.1, forward strand.
AAAGAACTCTTTTAAAATAGACACACATTGGGAAGATATTTTGTGTATGAAAATCATGCCTTTCAAAAGTATATAATTTGACACCCCAACATGATACAGAAAATTCTCTGACTTGTGAAGTTTAATGTACACTATTGTCTCTGGATAATATGTATCCATCCACCTAGATGATTTTTAAAGGACCTTTTTTATCATTAGACTAAAATAACAAAATAACTTATAAGCATAGCATCAAATTCTTATTATCACCCCATTGTCATCTAAAGGGCTTATTCTTTTTATTACATCTATTTCTTACATTATCCCCTTTTAAAAAAGCTTTCATGCTTTAGCACAATTGTTCTCATCAGTAAAAGCCTTGTCTGAATTATACGTTTCTTTGAATGTAGTATTTACTCTTGGTTGCAGCTCTATGGAATAAGAAAATTCTCTGACTTGTGAAGTTTAATGTACACTATTGTCTCTGGATAATATGTATCCATCCACCTAGATGATTTTTAAAGGACCTTTTTTATCATTAGACTAAAATAACAAAATAACTTATAAGCATAGCATCAAATTCTTATTATCACCCCATTGTCATCTAAAGGGCTTATTCTTTTTATTACATCTATTTCTTACATTATCCCCTTTTAAAAAAGCTTTCATGCTTTAGCACAATTGTTCTCATCAGTAAAAGCCTTGTCTGAATTATACGTTTCTTTGAATGTAGTATTTACTCTTGGTTGCAGCTCTATGGAATTAACTGAGAAAGAGCAGATATTTATTTGTTTTTTTAAAAGGCACATACTGGATCCTGAATGAGATGAACAGTATTTAATTTCAATTGTAGTTAGTGAAAAGAAAGGAGTAAATGAGAGTCTTAGAAAAAAACATGAAAGTGAAAAATAAACTGGAAATTTGGTAAATGATGGTGATGTCAACTTAGTTTAAATTACAACTTGTCACATGATTTTTAATGTGCTGCTCTGTTTACCAAACGATTTCCTGAATCTGGTTTAAATTTTAATAAGACTATGTATATATGACCTGAAAATAAAATAACAACGCAAAATCAATATTTCCAATTGATCGGAAATTTAAAAGTTGGATTACAGAAACAAATGACAAGGCAAATTTATTTCTCACATGACATGTGAACTCAGTACCAAAGTATGTAAGCACATCATAATTTAAGTAGCATCCAAAGGATATCTGTTTAATTGTACTTCAATTACTGATATTTCTGGAATTCATGCATTCACTTTTTCAGAAGAAAGTATCAATAGTTCTTATTAGGATAAGAGAGTAATTCACTGAGATATAACACCTCATGACAAATTAGTTTATAAGATTAACTAAATAGTAATCTGACAGTAATAATATTAGCAGCTAACACAAATCATAGTTAAAAAGTGGCTCCCTAGGTGGCTCAGTGGTAAAGAATCTGCCTGCCAGTGAAGGAGATGCAAGAGATGCAGGTTTGACCTCTGGGTTGGGAAGATCCCCTGGAGGAGGAAGTGGCAACCCACTCCAGTATTCTTGCTGGGAAATTCCATCAATAGAGGAGCCAGGCAGGCTACAGTCCAGGAGGTTGCAAAGAGTTGGACACAGCTGAGCACACACAGACACATACTGAAATGATAGTTGAGAAATGGGACACAGAAGATTCGGTGCACAAGGAAGCCACCACAGGGCCAGAAATATGAGAAGATGGAGTGATTTCCTCCCACATACACACCCACAACAAAAATGCAATGCTTTACACTTGCCAATGGTCAATGGCATGTAGATTGAGATGTAAAAAACATGTTTATGCATGTACAAATATATCCACATATACATATATAGGAATATGTACGTACCCGCATGTATGCAGGCATACAAAACACAGATTTATATAATTGATGTGAATTTAGTTGAGACATTGATGGCAATGTGGACTAAAAGAACAAGTGTTCTAAAACCGAAGACATAACAAATTCCTAAGACTCAAGTTCTGAGTACATCTTCCACAAAAATGACATTTAATTAGGTTTAAATAGGTATAGCTCTCTTATAACATTTTTTCCCAATTTTGCCATCCTTTTCAGTTATTTTACCATTAATTATTATTTAGTGAGTAAATGCATGCTTATTTATTAAGGGACTCAATTAATTTTTATTTATTGATTGCTCACAGTATGCCAGGGACGGCTGGCCGAGCATAAAGAGACACCATTCTGCCCTTGAAGAATTCCTCAGGTACAAAGAGAAGACAAAAGTACTTGGCTTTCGCCATTATATGAGGTTATTGGTGCTTCTGTTACACCAAGAGAATGCTCACGTGTGTGAATATGCCTGTGCATGTCCGTGTGTGTCTAGCCAAAGACTGGACAATGTCCAATTTGACTTTTTCACTTGGTCACCAATTCAAATAGGTTTGGCCCTCAAAGTTAAGATGAAAGTCACATGCACAGTAGCTGTAAAGTGCAATAAAGTGAAAAACAATTAAAAAGGTGGAAAAAAATGTTACATACTATGTTGGATACTGGCCTGTTATAATTAGGAAAGGGTCTCCAATGATGTTTATTTAAAAAAGAAAACATTAAGTGTGAATATTTTCAAGCATACAATAACACCAACAAAAAGAAATTATATAACAGACACCAGTATGTACAAAAATAAGAATAAACATATGTTAACGCAGAGGGTGAGAAGGTTGGATGGCATCATTGATTCAGTGGACATGAATCTGAGCAAACTCCAGGAGACAGTGAAGGACAGGGAAACCTGGCACGCTGCAGTCATGGGGTTGCCAAGAGTTGGACACAACTGAGTAACTGAACAACAACAACATGTTTTATTATTATATTAGCTAACACCCATAGTGCTCACTATGCCTCGATCACACGGCTTCACTCATTTGTCACACATAACCTCCAATTCCTTCACATTTTATCAGCTACCAGAGGCAACCAAGTTGATTTCTATTAATATCATTTCCAAGAATGTTGTCATACTTTTACTCTCTATATTTATCCATGACACAGAATATATTACTGTTTTGTTTTTATAACTGACGTAAATTTTATCATATGCTAGATAACTTCTGGCTGGTTGCTTTTTTTCACTCGATGCTCAATTCTTGGGATTGATCTATACTGATACACTTATTTTAACTATATGAATGATCCACAGCTTATTCAGCCAGTGGCCCACAAAAAAAATTATTCAACGGTTTCCACTCTTTCATAGGTCGTGATCCTGAACAAACATTCACATCTCAAGCTCCATCTCGCTTCTAAGAAACCAGCCTTAGCTCAGGCAGTAACTCCCAGGTACAAGAAACACCTTGGTAAAAGTGGGCTTCAGATTCCTAAAAACAGGTAGCAGACATCGTCACTCTCATCAAGCTACCCATTCTCATCCGTCTCTGTCTCAGTGTCTCCTTCACTTTCTTGCAGTGGCAGCAACCACTAATTTTACCTCTCACCTTATGTTCCCCCACCAACCACACACAAAGAGAAAGCGTGTCTTTTAATGACAAGGCTTCTATCTGCCTTCTGGATCTTGTTCTGCTTTGTGGGGGGGGTGGGGGTTGGTCTGGTGTTACAAGTCTTTCCTCTTTGCTTTTTTCCCTTAATCTATAAATAAATTTATGTTACCTTGCTTTGGAAGGAAAGAGTAACAAAAGTATAATAACTTTTATAATTTTGATCCTACAAAGACCAGTTTCTGACCTTTCCAGCCATCCTCCCCATCCTCTCTTTCTCTCTCTCTCTCTACACACACACACACACACACACACACACACACACACACACACACATATATATATAGGCTACACGGTGCAGCATGTGGAATCTTAGTTCCCCAGTGAAGGATTGAATCCATGCCCACTGCAGGGGAGTCTAGCCATCCTCCCCATCCTCTCTTTCTCTCTCTCTCTCTACACACACACACACACACACACACACACACACACACACACACACATATATATATAGGCTACACGGTGCAGCATGTGGAATCTTAGTTCCCCAGTGAAGGATTGAATCCATGCCCACTGCAGGGGAGTCTACGAGTCTTCACCACTGGAGCAGGGAGGTCTGCAGCCTCTCTGTACTGACTTCTTATCCCAGTGGAAACTGGCTTCCGCCACCACCAGTTCACTGCAATTATTTTATAAGGACCCTATTAACCACTTTATTTCTAAATCCAGGGGACAATTTTCAACCCTTGCTCCCCTTGACCTTCTGTAGGATTTGTCAAAGTTAGTCACTTCCTTTGAATTGTATTAATATAAGGATTTCAAACATATGTGTTCAAATATAAAAGCACATATCAAGACAGGAGCCATTTGTTCTGGTGGGCTGCTGTCTATGGGGTCGCATAGAGTCGGACACGATGGAAGCGACTTAGCAGCAGCATTCAAATTAAACAGATATAAGTGTATATATCTCACCATGTTTTCTTGAATGTTATCTTACTGAAAATATAAATAAAATATAAAATGTAAGAGATCATTAAAAATCATCATCCTTTCCCTGAATCTTCCTCTCTGGGAGTAACATATAACCTAAAGTGACGTCTAGCCAATCCTTCCTTTTCAAAGTACTATCACTCTTTCTTCTTTCTCACACAGTTTGACTACTAGTTTTTAGAATGATTTTTGGGCTCCACTTCCATTAGTGTTTTCTTACTAAAGTATTCCTTCCAGTAGATTTCCTAGAAGAGGTCTGTCTTTGGCTCTCTTCTGTTTCCACTCTTCAAACTTTCTTTGAGTTATTTTCTTCCATCCTCATGGTTTCAAAAAAATCTCTCTCCTGAATTATAAATCATATATCTGAAACTGCTTAAAATCTCCATTTATATAGTTTACATGTAAGTGTAAGTGACTTATTTTTCTAGACCTTTGGAAATTTGAATCTTCCCTATGCCTGAATACACAGGAGGTTTTCTCCAAAAGGTATTTTTAATGACTAAACTCGTGTATGGGTGAGCTGAGGTTATGAAGTCTTCAGTTTGTTTCATCCGATATAATAGACACTAGTCATAGCCTGTAGATAAATTAGATTAGAATTAAAATAAGTGAAACTGAACATTTATTTTCTCAGACTTTCTAGTTATGTTTCAAGTGTTCAGCAGCTACATGTGGCTAGTGGCTACCCTATTGGACAGTGCAGATTCATAGACATTTTCCATGATCTCAGAGAGATCTGTGAAACAGTACTGCTTAAGATTAAACTGACAGGAATAGGAATAGCAAAGAAGAGAAAGGAAAAGCTAGTTCTAGTAAGAAATAGGAGCATAAAGAGAGGAAGAAGTTGCATTATGTTTTCTAGATGTAATGATTAATTGATAAATTGATGGCTATAGGCAATGGCAAGCTATGCAGAGGTCAAGATAGGAGATTGTTAATTGTTGCTGTTGTTGATGCAATTGAATGTGAGATTTTACAGTGGTACATCCTAGAGGATATTTCTTAAGTCACTGCCACAGTACTGAAAACTTTGTTCTATACATTGATTTAATATCAGGAAATATTTCTTAATAAATGTTTCTTTTTCTGCAACAATCTAAAGAATCACTCTAAATAATGTTGGATTCTTATTTTCTTTATGCTACCTTATAATTAGAGTAGATGAATTTTGTGAAAATCAATTGTTTCCATAGATATTTTTTTTTTTACCATTTAAAAGTGAGTTTTCCCCCTGTGGATTAAAGTTACCACTAAGAAAGAAAGAAACAATGATAATGGAGAGATGTACAAAACGATATGGGTAGATGTACAAATGTTATCAATCATTTGAAGTTTTCAAAAGTTTCCCATAAAGACGTCCAAGGAATTTTAAATTTCCTCCTAGAATGATATGACACTAACTCCCACTCTAACAACACTGCTACTTAACTGGGCTTCCTTAATGGCTCAGACAGTATAGAATCTACCTGCAATGTCTCCTTAAATGCTTCAGTACATGTAAGACTACTATACTTTAACTATAAATGGTCATTCAGGGACTTGTACAAATATATATATTAAGAGTGATGGATTGTTAGGGCTCATAGTTTGTTTTAATTGAGTACAGCTGTTAGCACTTGTCCAGTAATTGACTAGTTAGGTCATATGAATATAAAGATGTTCTTCTCCCATACAACTAAGCCTGGCTTTAATGCTAAAACCTTGAGCAAGATATTGAATAAAGCTCTGTTTTAAGAGATCTTTGATATCTCATGTTCACCCAAGAACATTAAATACACAGAATTCTGTCCAATGACTTAAAACTGACTTGCATTTTTCTATTTTATATATTAACCTCATATCACATACTAATCAACATATATTTCTGAAATATTTAGCCATTTAACTTTTCTTCAAGTTTGAGAATTTTAACTAGTCATAGAACAACAGATTTCTTTAACTTCAGGTAGATATCTACTGGATATCTACTCCTCTATTAATTATCACCTGTGTTTTCCTCACAAAACTTTATGCATTCTTTGGATTCTTTGGTAATTTTTTATGTTCTTGTAGCATTTATATTGTTTGGTGGGTTTTATTTCTGTGTTATTTTTATTTTCATCCCCAAATTTATGTCATTGTTTTTTGGGATACAGTGAGTCTTTTGATTATTTTAATGAGCATAATTTAATCAGATACAAAAATTTCTAAACCTTAGTTTATTGATGAATTGTTACACCTGTGTAAATACCACTGAAAGCAAGGAACTGATTCTCAAATATTTTCATATATCAAAAATCTGTGGGAGGGCTTATTAAAACACAGGATGCTGGGTCCACTTTCAGAATTTCTATTTTTGTTTCAGTAGGTCTGAAGGGGGCCCAAGGTTGCATGTTCAACTCAACCTTTTTGTGTACATCTATATTGATATCTAAATTGTATGTTTGTGAATCTTTATGTGCATTTATTTCTATTTTGTGATTTTAATTATTTCTATGATGAAAATAATAGTATACCTACATTTTATAACTTAATGTTTTACAAAAATACATATATATACATATGTATTTGTTGGCAGGTACATTTTCCATTTGATCGAGTATTCTTCAATATATCATATGTAGCAGAATTTATTTTACCAATATGCTATTATTGTTACTTAGGCAGGTTCCTTGGTCTATAAAGAAATCTGAGTGCTGAAAAATTGATGCTTTTGAACTGTGGTGTTGGAGAAGACTCTTGAGAGTCCCTTGGACTGCAAGGAGATCCAACCAGTCCATCCTAAAGGAAATCAGTCCTGAATATTCATTGGAAGGTCTGATACTGAAGCTGAAACTCCAATACTTTGGCTGCCTGATATGAAGAACTGACTCACTGGCAAAGACCCTGATGCTAGGAAAGACTGAAGGCAGGAGGAGAAGGGGAGGACAGAGGATGAGATGGTTGGATGGCATCCCCGACTTGTTGGACATGAGTTTGAGCACGCTCCAGGAGCTGGTGATAGACACGGAAGCCTGGCGTGCTGCAGTGCGTGGGGTTGAAAAGAGTTGGACATGACTGAATGACTGAATTGAACTGAGGCAAGTTCCAATATTTTATTATTATTGATGGTTCTGCAATGTTCAATCACATGGCTATATATTTGTTCATACTTCTGATTCTTTTTTAAGGAAACATAAAACCTATCTGAGTCTAGAGAGTATACATATGAGGATTTTATGCCAGATATCAAAATTGCCTTCCTGGAGAGTTATTTATCCTCAACTGCAGTAGAGCTATATATGATACTGGAAACTTGCACATATGTATGTGTAAATATATATGTTTGTGTGTATATGTATGTGTGTGTGTGTGTGTGTGTGTGTGTGTGTGTGTGTGTATAGTGCCAACTGGTGAGGTGAGGTGAGGTGAGGTGCAGTCGCTCAGTCGTGTCCGACTCTTTGCGACCCCGTGGACTTTAACCTACTAGGCTTCTCTGTCCATGGGTTTCTCCAGGCAAGAATACTGGAGTGGACTGCCATTTCCTTCTCCAGGGGATCTTCCCAACCCAGGGATTGAACCTGAGTCTCCTGCATCGAAGGCAAGTGCTTTAACCTCTGAGCCACCAGGGAAGCCCTATAGTGCCAACTGGGGACTGACTCAAATCCTCCAGCAGTGTCCTTCAGACTTGCAATGGGAAACTTGAAAGCTACAATTTAGAATCAGGAATTTGTATGGTGAGTGTGGCCAACTGACTAGAGACATAGATTGTAGCCTACCAGGCTCCTCTGTCCATGGGATTTTCTAGGCAATAGTACTGGAGTGGAGTACTGCCATATCCTTCTCCAGCGGATCTTCTCGACCCAGGGATTGAACCCCGGTCTCCCTCACTGTAGACAGATGCTTTACCATCTGAGTGGCCTTGTCTAATCATTCATTATAAGTGGAAGAGAAAGGCAAAAAGTAGGTCAAGAGATGCAAAGTGAGAAAATTCTTACCTGCCATTGCTGGCTTTGAAGATGGAAGAAGGGAACCATGAACCAGGGAAAGTGGGAGGCCCATAGAAACTGGGAATGACATCAGCTGACATGCCAGGAATAAACAGAGGCCTCAGTCCTATATCTTCAAAGAAATGGATTCTCTCCTATACTCTCCTTAGGAATATAGTCCGACTTCTGACTCCCCCAAACAGTAAGATAATGTTAGTACATTTATATTGCTTTAAGACGGAGAGAGTTATAATTTGTTACAATAGCATCAGAAAATTAGGGAGATAAGCTTTATGAAAGGTGAGGATAATGTTTTTGTCTTTTTCAGTGCAGTAAATAAGAGGCCAACAAAATGCCTGGTATGTAGACAGTAGTCATCAAATATCTATAGATTTAACTAATTAAGCTCCATACATTATTCTCATTTATTTTGGCTTTACTCAGTAAGGGAAATCATCTCACTTGATTTTAGGAGAGAAATAGAATTTACTGATTAAGTTCTAACTAGCTTAAAAAATGCAAACAAAACCTTGGAAAAGTAATTTTTTATGTAATTAGCTAAATATAACTGTATGAATGGGGAGGTTGGACCCTTCCAATGTAATGCTTTATCTCATTTTATTTGATTAGGCAAATTATGAAACAGCGTGAAATGCATTACTATACTAATGTAGCCTCCAAACTGTGAATCTCATTGTAACTATGGCCTTGAGGTCTTTTAAGGTTGAACCTGAATGAACAAGTGAAAGTAGTTTAAAAGAATGCTCATTCACATACACGTACACACACACACACACACACACACACACACACACTCATAAGTATGTTAATTATACTCTTTCAGAGGAAAGCTTAACCTTTGTGCTACAATCAGAATAACAAAAGGAAATGGCACATCAGTCAATCTGTAAAAATGCTAAAAGCAGTCAAGCCACTTGAATGTTGCAGCAATTCCAAAAATGCTTAACTGTGTGCTTGGAAGATAGATGGTGGTGATGGTAGCACAACATTATGAATGTATTTAATACCAGTGAATTGTATACTTTAAAATACTTAAGATGGTAAGCTTTATCTTATGTGCATTTTACCACAATAAAAAAAATGAAAATATATGTGGAGTAGAGTACCTGTTACCAGTCCCGCTGGAGGACTCTTAAACACTCTGCCCATTGCATTTGGGTATTGGAGCTGCCAAGGAAAATGCAATGCAGTCCAGTGCTGGATGAAATAACTCTACTTACAAAGAGAAGAGAGCAAGATCAGCCTCAATAGGGGTGTCAGTCTCCCTGAGGCACCCTCTTTGTGATAAGGCAATAGAGAAACCCTGGAGACTCACCTGTGAGTTTTTCATGTTCTAAGCAGTCTGCCTTTTCCTTTCCACCTTTCAGAAGCTTCCAATGTTTTCTTTGTTGTTGTTGTTGTTACTATTGTTTGTTAGGTACAGGGGTCTGTGATAAGGGGGACATGGGAGAAACAGAACCACTCCGTCTTAAAGGAGCTAGAAGTCTGAATAATCCTTTTTTTTAACTTATTAACAAATATTCACTGAGAGCCTATTATTTGCCAGACACTCTTATTTTATGGACTTCTCTGGTGGCTCAGAGGTTACAGTGTCTGCCTGGAACGCAGGAGTCCCGGGGTCAATCCTTGAGTTGGGAAGATCCCCTGGAGAAGGAAATGGTAACCCACTCCAGTACTCTTGCCTGGAGAATCCCATGGAGGGAGGAGCCTGGTAGGCTACAGTCCATGGGGTCGCAAAGAGTTGGACATGATTATGGTGGCTCGGACAGTAAAGAATCCACCTGCAATGCAGGAGACCTGGGTTCAGTCCTTGGGTCGGGAAGATCCCCTGGAGAAGGGATGGCAACTCACTCCAGTATTCTGTCCTGGAGAATTCCGTGGGCAGAGGAGCCTGGTGGGCTACAGTCCACAGGGGTCACAAAGAGTCAGACACGACTTAGGGACTAATGCTCAGTGCTTTGTTGCTAAGCAATTAGGACTGAAGAAGAAAGGAGGGAGAAAGGGAGGGAGAAAGAGAGGGAAGGAAGGAGAGTAGGGATGGAGGGAGGAAATACTACTCATCTTCCCAGTCTCTGCAAGAACTTAACAGCTTTCCCTAAGGACTCAGCCTGAGTTTGTTGTTGTTTAGTCGCGTCTGACTCTTTGCAGCCTCGTGGACTGTAGCTCACCAGGCTCCTCTGTCCTTGGGACTTCCCAGGCAAGAAAACTGGAGTGGGCTGCCTTTTCCAGCCTAGGTTAGCCCCTTTCCATTACAAACTCTTCCAGCGCTTTATATAACTCATGACTTGCATCGTTTTGTTCAGACCTGTCTCCTCTTGCCAGTGAGATTACTGAGACCAATTTGTCCTTCCCGCTGCAGTATCCCATCACCCAGCAGAGAGGACAGCTCCAGGTAGGCACCTACCCGTCTTCACTAATTATGCTAATGAGTGTGCAATTTCTCTTCTCTCTGGCTTTGTTCTTATCATTGTTTTTCATCCCTGGTACAGTTGCTGTTGGGGTTCTGACTGTCTGATCAGGTTTGGCTCCTTCCTCTTGGCAACAGAACGATCTCCTGACCTCAGGCATGGTTTGCACTGATCTAGCAAGGGGTAGGGAGGGGGAAGTCTTTACTTTTCTGACTGCTCAGTCAGTGCAACTAATCTCCTCCCAGGGACTCCACGATGTCGTTTCTGCTGTTCTCCAGGTGCTATCAGAAAATCCGGATGTTACAGGCATCTGGCTTCACCCTAAACAGGACTGTTCTTTATCTGCTTTGTGTAGGTCAGGGGGTACCGTGAAGAGAAAAACATGGATATCAAAACAGAACACCTGGAACAGTTTCGTTACAGAGCTAAAATGTAAAATATAAATCTAGTTGCTCAGTTTCCCTTTGTGAAGGGTCACTTCACCATACAATCTTCAGAATTAAAACTAAGATTCTGAATTAATTATCCTTTCACTTGTGGGGTTCTCTTTCCTTTCTTGTTCAACATTAACTGCCTCTGAAATTATGTTAAAGCAATGATCTCTATCGTAATGTCCTTCAGCTGGCCCTGAAAGCAATTTCCTATGAAAGCCTCCTTTTTTCCCCTAGGAAACATCTCAACCTTCTTAACCTCATCATTTTTATGTCGTTTTGTTTTGTTTTGTTTATACTTAGAGGATATTACAATTTTATGTGGCTTCACTTATCTGTGACTTAGACTAAAGTCATGTTTTGCAACAAATAGAATGATTTAAAAGTATTTTGCTCCCTCAGGAAGGCTGTTAATGTACATGGGAAATTGTGTGGCAGCAAAATGAGATACTCTCCGTGGTACAGAGTTTATCTAGGGTTGCCCATATAAAACAGGCCTCATTTAGCATTAAATCTCATTTTATGTGATCAGGGTTTATTTTCCAATGGGCTACTCAGGATTCAGGCAGTAAGACTGCTTTTTACTGAGCATCCTGAGAAGGCTGTCTCTATCTCTTGCCACTCAAGTTGCTTACACCTCAATTTCACACTTTAATTTGCTAAGTTTTGGCCCAATTAGCACTGAATATATTGTGTGCTGCCAGTACATATTTATTAAATAAAAACAATGAACAACACATGTCAAAATACTTTGGGAAAATTATAAAATAATAAGTATACATTATTAAAGTTGTCAGCTGATTTGCCTGGTTATCTTGAAACATGGTGAAAAATCATTGTTTGATGTCATATTGCTTCACATGAATAATCAAGGATATCTTTAGGATTGTGGGGCACTTAAGAGTTCATATTATGAGTCATTTTTAGCATCTTTCCCTAGAAAGGATTGTGTGTGTTTGTGTATGTGCATAACTACATAAAGTAACAAAAATTATGAGCAACATAAAAACTATTTCTAGTTAATGTAAAGAATTTCATAATTTTTCCTAAAAACTCAAGATTGATTAGTAATTAATGTTGTATTTTAGGAGAAATCCAGCTGGAAAATCTGATCCCTTTTATTTCTAATATTTTAGAGTTTATCAGTTTTATTGATGTCATGTTCAAGATTACTACTCGAACAATATTTTAAGTAGATGTTAGTTTTAATAACATTAAAATCATTCTCCTTTCTTAAAAAATTTTTTTTAATTCTGTGAAGAAAACAACTAACAGGTAAGGAGATCCTGCTGTTTAAGATCTATATATTTAGGTTTCTGCTACTGTTAAGTTGCTTCAGTCGTGCCCCAACAGGCTCCTCTGTCCCTGGGATTCTCCAGGCAAGAATACTGGAGTGGGTTGCCATTGCCTTCTCCAATATATTTAGGTTGGTGCAAATGTATTTCTGGTTTCAGACCATGAATATTAAATCATTATAACTAGGCTCAAACACATCTTTATTAATCAAAATAGGAACCATTGCAATCAACACATTTTTGCCAATGAGAAATAAGTTTGTTTATTCCTGCAGCATAAAAATCTGTGCTTCAGGGTTTGATGAACTCTTGGAAAGCATTTTCTGCATTCTGCTGGTTGTGGAAGTGTTTTCTCTGCAAAAAGTTTTTGAGATTCTTGAAGAAGTGGTAGTTGTTTGTCAAGAGGTCAGGTCAGGTGAATATGGCAGACAAAACTTTGTAATGCAATTCGTTCAAATTTTGAAGTGTTGATTGTGCGATGTGCGATTGGGCATTGTTGTGGAAAAGAATTGACACCTTTCTGTGGACCAGTTCCATCTGCAGGCATTGAAGTTTTTGGTGCATCTCATTGATTCGCTCAGCATACTTCTCAGATGTAATGGTTTCACTGGGATTCAGAAAGCTGTAGTGGATCAGACAGGTAGCAGACAACCAAACAGTGACCATAACCTTTTTTTGGTGAAGATTTGGCTTCAGGAAGTGCTTTGGAGCTTCTTCTCAGTCCAGCCACTGAGCTGGTCATCACCACTTGTTGTATAAAATCCACTTTTCATTGCATGTCACAGTCATATTGAGAAATGATTCCTTGTTGCATAGAATAAGAGAAGACACTTCAAAACATTTTTTTTTAATTTTCAGTCAGTTCATGAGGCATCCACTTATCAAGCTTTTTCACCTTTCCAATTTGCTTCAAATGCTGAATGACCATAGAATGATCAACGATGAGTTCTTCAGCAACTTCTCATGTAGTTGTAAGAGGATCAGCTTCAATGATTGCTCTTGATTGGACATTGTCAAATTCTGATGAACAGTCAGTATGCTCCTCAGCTTCAAGTCTCTTGTCTCCTTTGCAAAACTTCTTGAACCACCACTGCACTGTACATTCATTAGCAGTTCCAGGGCCAGATGTGCTGATGATGTTGCAAGTTGTCTCTAGCGCTTTATGACCCATTTTAACTCAAAAAAGAAAATTGCTGGAATTTGCTTGTGTCTAACATTAATTCTCTAGTCTAAAATAAATATAAAATACAAAGCAACGAATAAGTCACTAGCAAAAAAATAAGAGAGAAATGTGCATTAAAATTATGTACAACATAACCACTTTATTTAAGAATATATTCCAATATCAAAGGCAAATTTCAACAGTGCAAAAACCGCAGTTACTTTTGCACCAACCTAACACTGCTGCTGCTACTGCTAAGTCACTTCAGTCGTGTCCGACTCTGTGTGACCCCATAGATGGTGGCCCACCAGGCTCCCCTGTCCCTGGGGTTCTCCAGGCAAGAACACTGGAGTGGGTTGCCATTTCCTTCTCCAATGCATGAAAGTGAAAAGTGAAAGTGAAGTCGCTCAGTCGTGTCTGACTCTTCCCAACCCCATGGACCGCAGCCTATCAGGCTCTTCTGTCCATGGCATTTCCCAGACAAGAGTTACTGGAGTGGGGTGCCATCGCCTTCTCCAAACCTGATACTAGAGTTCCAGAAAAACGTCTACTTCTGCTTTATTGACTATGTCAAAGCCTTTGACTGTGTGGATCACAATAAACTGTGGAAAATTCTGAGCGAGATGGGAATACCAGACCACCTGACCTGCCTCTTGAGAAACCTATATTGAGGTCAGGAAGCAACAGTTAGAACTGGACATGGAACAACAGACTGGTTCCAAATTGGGAAAGGAATACATAAAGGCTGTATATTGTCACCCTGCTTATTTAACTTATATGCAGAGTAAATCATGAGAAACACTGAGTTGGAAGAAGCACAAGCTGGAATCAAGATTGCCAGGAGAAATAACAATAATCTCAGATATGCAGATGACACCACCCTTATGGCAGAAAGTGAAGAGGAACTAAAGAGTCTCTTGATGAAAGTGAAAGAGGAGAGTGAAAAAGTTGGCTTAAAGCTCAACATTCAGCAAACGAAGATCATGGCATCCAGTCCCATCACTTCATGGGAAATAGATGAGGAAACAGTGGAAAACAGTGTCAGACTTTTATTTTGGGGGGCTCCAATATCACTGCAGATGGTGATTGCAGCCATGAAATTAAAAGATGCTTACTCCTTGGAAGAAATGTTATGACCAACCTAGACAGCATATTCAAAAGCAGAGACATTACTTTGCCGACTAAGGTCCATCTAGTCAAGGCTATGTTTTTCCAGTGGTCATGTATGGATGTGAGAGTTGGACTGTGAAAAAGGCCGAGCGCCAAAGAATTGATGCTCTTGAACTGCAGTGTTGGAGAAGACTCTTGAGAGTCCCTTGGACTGCAGGGAGATCCAACCAATCCATTCTGAAGGAGATCAACACTGGGATTTCTCTGGAAGGAATGATGCTGATGCTGAAACTCCAATACTTTGGCCACCTCATACTAAGAGTTGACTCACTGGAAAAGACTCTGATGCTGGGAGGAATTGGGGGCAGGAGGAGAAGGGGACAACCGAGGATGAGATGGCTGGGTGGCATCACTTACTCGATGGACATGAGTCTGAGTAAACTCCTGGGAGTTGGTGATGGACAGGGAGGCCTGGCGTGCTGTAATTCACAGGGTCACAAAGAGACAGACGCGACTGAGCAACTGAACTGAACTGAACTGAATACTGTTACCTCGAATCTATTCATCAGTTTTGGAATGGCCACTCCTCAATATTTCCGCAACTTTTCAGAGGCTTATTTTTTATGTTAATTTGAGGGATCACTTTTCTTTTCCTGAGTGACAGAAAATGTGAGTTAGTAGACAAATGAAATTATGAGATGGAAGGGTTCACATTGCAGGAACGCAGGTCATTTAACATGGAATTGCAAGGATTCTTAAAATAGCATTCTTAAAAACATAAAAACTTCCTCTGTCATTTTCTCAATTGATCCACTCACCTCTTATAAAATTGCTCAGCCTCTTCTCTCTCTTCTTTTTTCTCTATTTTATTTCCCTTCAATTTGGGGTGGGAGGGGTAAGTGGAGAATCGCTCCAAGATTTGATTTAGGCGGAGAAATTCACTTTTGTCCAGCTTCTATGGCAAAACTGAGATCTGAGAATCACTTCACATGGAGGAACTGAGCTGAGGCTCTGAATGCATAACTTGCAAGAGCCCCTTCTGTTTGAGTTACATTCTCAGACTAAGGCTCTCATGCTCTTTAGTTCTCTACAAAGAGGGGTGGAAAGGCAGTTTATTTTTTCCAGTTACCAAGGTACCTAAGCAAATGAGTACAAGATATTTTTAATTTCCTGGTGTTTCTTTTAAGAATCTTATGATTGACTTGGAATATATCGATTCAATGGACATAAGTTTGAGCAACCTCCTGGAGATAGTGGAGGCCATGGAAGCCTGATGGGCTGCAGTCCACGGGGTTGCGAAGAGTCAGACACGACTCAACAACTGAACGACAACAGTATTCATTAGTGTTCCTCGAAAAATATGTGAACAATCTTACACGGATTAAGAACACAGGCTCTTTCTGTACTCCACACATGTCTCCCTCCTTCCATTTTTGCCTTCTGAAGCTTACTCTCCATCAAGAAGCTAGAGTCTTTTTGTTTTCAAGTATAAAGCAGAACATATCTATTATGCTCAAATCCTCCAAGAGCTGGCTTCCCATCACAGAGTATAATCTTACATCCTTACATGTCCTTGCAAGCCCTGCATGCTCTGATTTCCCACTCCCCCATCTTCTTCTCTCACACACTCTCTCTTCAGCCCCTCTACCTTTTTTCATTCAACTTCTTGCTCTTTGTTGTTGCTCAGTCGTTAAGTCATGTCCAACTCTTTGTGACCCCATGGACAGCAGCAAATCGGGCTTCCCTGCCTTTCACTATCTCCCGGAGTTTGCTCAAACTCATGTCCATTGAGTTGGTGATGCCATCCAACCATCTCGTCCTTATTCTTACCAAGCTCATTTCTGACTCAGGACCTGAGAATGTGCTCTTTCTTGTGCCTGGAATCCTCACCTTCAAAGAGACTCTCAATGACCATCTCAACTATAAATCTTTTTAACTGTCTTAATGTCATTCTATTTTATTTTCTTCCCAGCACATGATATACATATACTCTATGTATATATATTTGATACTTCACTGCGAATCTCTCTCTAGACGTCCCCTTGTTTATTTTCTATTTTCTCATTTGAATATACAGTAGGGAACTTTCCTTTTCCTTTGTTTCTCCAACACTCAGAATGGGCTTTTAATAAATTATAAGATAATATTATACAGGGCTCTTTTGGTTTCAGTTGCAGCAGAAGCCTCAGAACTTCACCATAACACTAGAATCTTCACCTTCAGAGAGACTCTCAATGACCATCTCAACTATAAATCTTTTTAACTGTCTTAATGTCATTCTATTTTATTTTCTTCCCAGCACATGATATACATATACTCTATGTATATATATTTGATACTTCACTGCGAATCTCTCTCTAGACGTCCCCTTGTTTATTTTCTATTTTCTCATTTGAATATACAGTAGGGAACTTTCCTTTTCCTTTGTTTCTCCAACACTCAGAATGGGCCTTTAATAAATTATAAGATAATATTATACAGGGCTCTTTTGGTTTCAGTTGCAGCAGAAGCCTCAGAACTTCACCATAACACTAGGCATGGCATCCTAGTGTGCGTCATAGTAGCTCTTCTGGACATGACACACTGATATTGTGAAACTGGTTGCATAATAGTCCTTTGGTGTGTGCCATGCTAAGTCGCTCAGTCGTGTCTGACTTTTTGCAACCCCATGGACTGTAGCCCACCAGGCTTCTCTGTCCATGGGATTCTCCAGGCAAGAATACTGAAGTGGGTTGCCATGCCCTCCTCCAGGGGATCTCCCCGACTCAGGGGTCAAACTTGCATGTCTTATGTCTCCTGCATTGCCAGGCAGGATCTTTACCACTAGCACCACTTGGGAAATCCAGTCCTTTGGTATGCATGGGGAATTGGTACTAGAACACTCCACCTGGCATGGATACCAAACTCCTTCTTATATAATGACATAGTATTGTCATTGACCCTCCATAACTGCACTTCTGCATCTACAGATTCAACCAGTGAGAACCTGTGGATATGGAGGGCCAATTGTACTGACATTAGCTAATCATGACTAGACAGCATATTAAAAAGCAGAGACATTACTTTGCCAACAGAGGTCCATCTAGTCAAAACTATGTTTTTTCCAGTAGTCATGTACGGATGTGAAAGTTGGACTATAAAGAAAGCTGAGTGCCAAAGAATTGATGCTTTTGAATTGTAGTGTTGGAGAAGACTCTTGAGAATCCCTTGGACAGCAAGGAGATCAAACCAGTCCATCCTAAAGGAAATCAGTCCTGAATGTTCATTGGAAGGACTGATGCTGAAGCTGAAACTCCAATACTTTGGAGTATTGGATACCTCCAACACCTGATGCTGGGAAAGACTGACAGTAGGAGGAGAAGGGGACGACAGAGAATGAGATGGTTGGATGGCATCACTGGCACAATGGACATGAGTTTGAGTAAACTCCGGGAGTTGGTGATGGACAAGGAGGCCTGGCATGCTGCAGTCCATGGGGCTACAAAGAGATGGACATGACTGAGCAACTGAACTGAACTGAACTGAACTGAATGTGAGGGTAAGGCTGAAGCATTCAGATGGGCAATGAGAGACTTGGGTAGAGGCCAGACCCCAGAGCTGTAGGCACAGGAGTGAGATAGGGGGTGCAGGGGAAGGGCAGAGTACTGTAACAAAATTATTCAAAATAGTACTCATTTGAATCTTTAAAAGTAACAGAAAAAAATAGAAGTGTGTATGGATATTTCTAACCTTAAACACAAGGTATCTGCTGAAAACTAAGGGGGGATGTGTCTCAATTGAAGTAGTAGAAGACAAATGTTCCCATAATTCAAAGGAGTTTTGAATTATGATAAACTCAGAAATGTAATATCTAGACAGTGCACAATGATGTGATACTTGAGATATTGAATTATCTACAATACTTCCTTTCCTTTATGGTCTCCTCTGCAATCCGTGATTGGTTCAAAATGTTATTCTGATCATACAAACTGCTTTCCTGCTTTAGACTTTCAAACCTTGGTTGAATGGCTTCTTTTCATCCTGAAGATAACAGTCAAAAACAGTGAACACGGTTCTGTGCTTTCTGATTTCTTTCTTTTTGATTGGTTTTAAATTAATTTTTATTGGCATAGAGTTGCTTTACAATGTTGTGTTAGTTTCTGCTGTGAATGAATGAATAATCATTAAAAAGAATCGGCCATGCATATATATAGATCCCCTCCCTTTTCGACGTTCTTCCCATTCAGGTCACCAGAGTGCATTAATTAGAGTTCCCTGTATAATATGGCATTTTAAGCAAAGCAACTGACAAAGGATTAATCTCCAAAATATACAAGCAGCTCATGCAGCTCAATATTAAAAAACAAACATTCCCAATCAAAAATTGGGAGGAAGATCTAAATAGACATTGCTCCAAAGAAGACACACAGATGGTCAACAAATACATGAAAAGATGCTCAACAATGCTCATCATTAGAGAAATGAAAATCTGATTTCTTTCTAAATCATCCTGCCTGATCTTTTCCCACTCTTCCTGGCCCTCTATTTGTAATTCCTAACTCTCCATCCTCAAAGATAGCTTTAGTTTTTATTACTTCTGGGGCACACTTGTCCACTGTCTATAAGATTCTTCTTTCCTCCTCAAAAAACAAACATTCCCAATCAAAAATTGGGCGGAAGATCTAAATAGACATTGCTCCAAAGAAGACACACAGATGGTCAACAAATACATGAAAAGATGCTCAACAATGCTCATCATTAGAGAAATGAAAATCTGATTTCTTTCTAAATCATCCTGCCTGATCTTTTCCCACTCTTCCTGGCCCTCTATTTGTAATTCCTAACTCTCCATCCTCAAAGATAGCTTTAGTTTTTATTACTTCTGGGGCACACTTGTCCACTGTCTATAAGATTCTTCTTTCCTCCTCCCTTTGTGTCTTTATCCTTCAAAGTTTCTGCTTCTTTCAATTTTCCCCTGAAACCTTAGACCAAAGCTCACACACATTCAAAAACGCCTGTCCCACTTGTTATGTAATTAATTAAGGTGGTTTTTTTTTCCCTCCACCAGAATGTGGGCTTAACTTAGTCCTAATTTACTTATTCCTTAACTTATTCCCTACTAATCTCATATTGCTTATCCTTCATTTGTTGCTCATGTTGGCATTAGAATGTCAACATATTTTTTTATTTAATACTTTATTCTATTTTACAATACTGTATTGGTTTTGCCATACATTGACATGAATCAGCCACAGGTGTACATGATCTTCCAATGC
>SJYC01131939.1:0-17925 GCA_006408675.1 Madoqua kirkii
AACTGAACTGAAGTTTTATTAAGTTGTGATAAACTTTTAAAAAACTGTACCAAAATGGCCACTTAAAAGGGCTACATTAAAATGTCTTGTACCCATTTAGAAATCTTTGCTGCAATCCCCGTTTTAGGAAAAAGCAGCCTTTAAGCTCCAAGAACAGAGTGTCTGTATTGACAGCGATAGCACATGAAAACTTGCTCTTCCAGGTATTGACTGTAGGAGGAAGTTATGCCCTCCTGCAGCATTGTTAAAGGAAAATTTAAATGTAGTTACAAAGTCATAGAAGTAGTTTATGTGTAAATTTTAAAACTTGCATCAAAAAAGGCTTTCTTTTAAACATCCAACTAATTTTTTAAAAGTTAAATTGTTCATCTGAAAGCATTAGGGTGAATTTTGTTTAATTGACATTTAGGTGTAAAATAATACTCTAATATATTGTTTTGAATAGCAACAAGAAATAAGGAACTTCTTTCTCTTGAAGAAACAACTACTGTTCCTCTCTTCTGTGGTTCTACATATTACTAATTTTGAAATATAAATGTAATTTTAATTCTAATGGGAGCACTTTTTATAACATAAAAATACTGTGAATACTGGTCTTGAAATACCACATGTAGAAGTAGAATCTTTAAGAAATGCCAAACTATATCATCAGAATTTATATTGAATACTTATTTGAAACATTTATATATTGAGAACCTTGAAAAAAGTAGCATATGTAGGTTAATAATATTCCTGACAATATTACTAATGATAGATTAATAGGTATATAATATTGGAAATCACTATCTTACTCTCCTTTGAATATGCACAGGAAGATCTGTGTAAGTCTGACAATAAAGATTTCCAAGCTGGTAATAATACATATTAGCCTTTTATAGTTTGAATTGGTAATTATTACCAACTGGGAACTTTTCACCTTCTTGTTGATTTGCTTTAGACCTGGAAAAACATTCCTCACCTCTACTCCAGTAGCAAAAGAGGTATGGATTTCTTTCCAGCTGTTTTACACTTTTATAATTATTATGGTACTAATTTATGGGTTTTCTCCCCTGCAATAGAAATGTCTTTAAGTGAAGTATTTCAAATTTAGGATTTTATGGAAAGTTTGCATAACAGAAAATAAAATGTTAATTTCAAAATCTGGATAAACAATGCTGCAATGAACATTGGAGTACATGTGTCTCTTTCACTTCTGGTTTCCTCAGTGTGTATGCCCAGCAGTGGGATTGCTGGGTCATAAGGCAGTTCTATTTGCAGTTTTTTAAGGAATCTCCACACTGTTTTCCATAATGGCTGTACTAGTTTGCATTCCCACCAACAGTGTAAGAGGGTTCCCTTTTCTCCACATCCTCTCCAGCATTTATTGTTTGTAGATTTTTGGATAGTAGCCATTCTGACTGGTGTGAAGTGGTACTTCATTGTGGTCTTGATTTGTCCGTCAGCAGATGAATGGATAAGAAAGCTGTGGGACATATACACAATGGAGTATTACTCAGCCCTTAAAAAGAATAAATTTGACTCAATTCTAATGAGATGGATGAAACTGGAACCGATTATACAGAGTGAAGTAAGCCAGAAAGAAAAACACCAATACAGTATACTGACACATATATATGGAATTTAGAAAGATAGTAATGAGGACCCTGTAAGTGAGACAAAGAACGTCAACATATTTTTGTTCTCTGCCTCTAGTGATCTTTCTGTACTTTCAGTATGACAGCAAAAAGTATTACAGGACTAAATGTAGGTTAACTTTGGGGCTTATGCCAGATCGATCAGGTAAACACTCCGGAGGCAACAAAAACTTGCTCATATACTTTTCAGCCTCGTGTGAAGTTTATCATCTGGCAGGAATCTTCCAAGAATTTATCCCCTGGCATTTTTCTTTTTATGAGAGAAATCTCAAGTAAAACATGAAGCCACAAAATTAGGACAAATGGAATTCCTCCAAAAACAAAACCACTCATGTGATGACAAGATCTAAATAATTTGGGCAGGCAAAGATCTAATGTAGAAAGTCGTAGGATTGGCACATATATACTACCATGTATAAAGTAGATAGCTAGTGAGAAGCTGCTGTACAGCACAAGGAGAGACGCTCAGGGCTCTGTGATGAGCTAGAGGGGTGTGATGCACAGGTGGGAGGGAACTTCAAGAGTGAGAGGATATATGTATACATATAACTGATTCACTTCATGGTGCAGCAGAAACTAACACAACATTGTGAAGTAATTACACTCCAAAAAAATAAATAAACTCTGATAGACAGAGTGCCTGAAGAAGTATGGATGGAGGTTCATGGCATTGTACTGTAGTCAGGGATCAAGACCATCCTGAAGAAAAAGAAATGCAAAAAAGCAAAATGGCTGTCAGAGGCAGCCTTACAAATAGCTGGGAAAAGAAGAGAAGTGAAAAGTAAAGGAGAAAAGGGAAGATATACCAATTTGAATGCAGAGTTCCAAAGAATAGCAAGGAGATACAAGAAAGAGTTCCTCAGTGATCAGTGCAAAGGAATAGAGGGAAACAATAGAATGGGAAACACTAGAGATCTTTTCAAGAAAATTAGAGATAGCAAGGGAACATTTCATGCAAAGATGGGCACAATAAAGGATGGAAATTATATGGATCTAACAGAAGCAGAAAATATTAAGAAGAGGTGGCAAGAATATACAGAAGAACTGTACAAAAAAAAGATCTTCACGACTCAGATAATCACAATGGTGTGATCACTCACCTAAAACCAGACATCCTGGAATGTGAAGTCAAGTGGGCCTTAAGAAGCATCACTATGAACAAAGCTAGTGGAGATGATGAAATCCCAGTTGAGCTGTTTCAAATCCTAAAAGATGATGCTGTAAAAGTGCTACACTCAATATTCCTGCAATTTGTAAAGCTCAGCAATGGCCAAAGGACTGGAAAAGGTCAGTTTTCCCTCAATCCCAAAGAAAGGCAACGCCAAAGAATGCTCAAACTACCACACAATTGCACTCATCTCACACACTTGTAAAGTAATGCTCAAAACTTTCCAAGAAAGGCTTCAACAGTATGTG
Source organism: Madoqua kirkii (assembly GCA_006408675.1). NCBI lineage: Eukaryota > Metazoa > Chordata > Mammalia > Artiodactyla > Bovidae > Madoqua > Madoqua kirkii. The sequence goes on from SJYC01131939.1 coordinate 3,051, forward strand.
AATGGTGAACTTCCAGTCAGTCAAGCTGGTTTTAGAAAAGGCAGAGGAACCAGACATCAAATTGCCAACACCTATTGAATCATCAAAAAAGCAAGAGAGTTCCAGAAAAATATTGACTACTGCTTTATTGACTATGCCAAAATCTTTGACTGTGTGGATCACAACAAACTGTGGAAAATTCTTCAAGAGATGGGAATACTAGACCATCTGACCTGCCTCTTAAGAAATCTGTTTTCAGGTCAGGAAGCAACAGTTACAACTGGACATGGAACAACTGACTGAGTCCAAATTGGGAAAGGAATACATCAAGGCTCTATATTGTCATCCTGTTTATTTAACTTATATGCAGAGTACATCATGAGAAATGCTGGACTGGATAAAGCACAAGCTGGAATCAAGACTGTCAAGAGAAATATCAATAACCTCAGATATGCAGAAGACACCACCCTTATGCCATAAAGCAAAGAAGAACTAAAGAGCCTCTTGATGACAGTGAAAGAGGAGAGTGAAAAAGTTGGCTTAAAACTCAACATTCAGAAAACTAAGATCATGGCATCTGGTCCCATCACTTCATGGCAAATAGACGGCGAAACAGTGGAAACTGTTAGACTTTATTTTGGGGGCTCCAATATCACTGCAGATGGTGACTGCAGCCATGAAATTAAAAGACACTTACTCCTTGGAAGAAAAGTTATGACCAACCTAGAGAGCATATTAAAAAGCAGAGACATTACTTCCCCGACTAAGGTCCATCTAGTCAAGGCTATGGTTTTTCCAATAGTCATTTATGGATGTGAGAGATGGACCCCAAAGAAAGCTGAGTGCCCAAGAGTTGATGCTTTTGAACTGTGGTGTTGGAGAAGACTCTTGAGAGTCCCTTGGACTACAAGGAGATCCAAGCAGTCCATCCTTAAGCAAATCAGTCCTGAATGTTCATTGGAAGGACTGATACTGAACCTGAAATTCCAATACTCTGGCCACCTGATTCTAAGAACTGACTCTTTGGAAAAGACCCTGATGCTGGGAAAGGTTGAAGGTGGGAGGAGAAGGGGATGACAGAGGATAAGATGGTTGGATGGCATCACCGACTCAATGGACCTGAATTTGAGTAAACTCCGGGAGTTGGTGATGGACAAGGAGACCTGGAGTGCAGTAATCCACGGGTTGCAAGGAGTTGGACATAACTGAGCAAATGAACTGAACTGGACTGAAAAAACAAAATATAAAAAAAGAAAGTTAACATATATTTTCATATAGTGTCAGATAAAAGGAAAATATTTACAAAAGGAAAAATATTACAAACTTTATGGTATGTTGAATAGCAGCCTCCCAAGGTGTCCATGGGAATGGCTACCCACTCCAGTATTCTTGCCTGGAGAATCCCATGGACAGAGGAGCCTGGTGGGCTACAGTCCAAGGGGTCGTAAGAAGTAGAACAGGACTGAGCAACTAAGCACACGGCACAAGGTAGGTGTCCTTGGCCAATCCCAGAACCTGTGATTGTTATCTTATATGGCAAAAGGAACTCTGCAGATGTGACTGTGTTAAGGATTTTGAGATGACAAAGTTATCTGGATATCCAGGTGAGTCCCATGTAATCACAGTCATCCTTTTAAAAAGGAAGGAGACTAGAGACAAAAGGTGATGACTGAAGCAGAGGCTGAGGTGATCTACTTTGAAAGTGAAAGAAGGGTCCACCATCCAAGGAATACAGGTAGCAAGGAAACAGCCTCCAAAAGGAACTAACCCCAATCAAACCTTAATTTTTTAGTTCAATGAATCTGGTTTTTGACTTCTGACCTCCAGACCGGTCAGAGAATAAGTCTGTGTTCTTTTAAGCCATTGAGTTTGTGGTAATTTTTGACAGCAGCATTAGAAAACTAATATAAGCCTTCTCTTCTCAATTGAATTGATACTAAAAGTGTCTTTTTCAAAGTTAGAAGTGATAAACATGTGCAGACCTTGGGTTGAGAATTATTGGACTGATTTTTAAAGAGGTTGAGGGAAATATTTTTAAAAGCAGTCAGGTGCTTCCCTGATACCTCAGTGGTGAAGAAGCTGCCTGTTAATGCAGGGTACCCAGGTTCTGTTTCTGATCCAGGAAGTTCCTGTATGCTGAGAAGCAAATAAGCCCATGCACCTCAACTGACCCTGTGTTCCGCAGCCTGGGCACCGCAACTAACGAGCCCACATACCCCAACCACTGAAGTCCACGTGCTCTAGAGCCCAGCTCCAGAATAGGAGAAGCCACTGGAAGAAGCCCTCGGACCACAGCTAGAGAGTAGCCCCCTCTAGCCACAACTAGAGAAAAGCCCAGGTAGCAACAAAGACCCAGCACAGCCAAAAAGAAATAAACAAAAAATCAGATCCATCCCTTCCATTTTATTATGATTATGAAGAAATAATTTGAGGAGTGTACTATTGTTCTTCCACCAGATCAATAGAGTCAATGGTTCTGAAATCACTCATGAATTGGCCTTCATCATTCTGAATTAGAATTTTAAAAACCATGGCTACCACTGTAGCATTTTAGTGCTTTCTGGGAATGACAGGAATACAGAGACACTGAGTATTTTCAATGCCAACATAATTTTCTTTTGTTTTTACTGCTGTCTTACTATTTTTCATATCAGAAAAAGTGCATTGACTATTCCAAGTCATCACTTAATCCTGATATCCTTTATAAAGATTATTCTAAATCTTTTCAAATTTTCTATAATATCCAGCACCCTCAGAAGAGCCCCAAGACTTTAATTGCAGAAGCCCTGGAACTTTCTCCCATTTTTTTAAACATTAAGAATTTATTGAAGATTTTTTACACTTGAACATATTGTTTAAAATATAATCTTTCTTTCCATGTGACAGCCTCACACAAACAAAGTATTTAAAGAAGATGAAGGTCTGTCATTGCTCTGTTTAATTAACAAGAGACTTTTAGAATTAGAGAATGTTATAAAAAGAATGCAGAAGAAAACTCAGTGTGATAATCGTTTCATTTCACATCAGAATTTCAACTCGTAAAAATTCTATTTACAGGTGTCGTCTGCTCGAACTAGTCAATCTTCTTTCATAATGTGAGCTTCTTTCCCTAGTTATTTATACAAATCAGATGGTAGAGTACAAAATCATGCGGAGAGGTTTAGATTTGCTTCTAATTTAGCACATGATGTAACAACTTCCTTCTTCTATCATCTATGACTTTGAAAGCTCCCAGATCCTTTGTTTTGCATCTAAATTATTTTAAATCGCCTTTCCTTTTAGTACATCAAGGCAATGCATATCTTTTTAATAGTCTACATTCTTAAAAATTAACTCAAGTTTTCTAACCAAACTACTTCAGTGCACATTTCAGTAACTTTTCAATTCATTTTAGATTACCCAGTGACATTTATGATCTTGAAAAATACAATCACCTAAGATAAAAATAACTTTCAAGTAATTAGGAGACAATGTTAAGGGTCTGTACATGCTGTGCTAAGTTGCTTCAGTTGTGTCTGACGCTTTGCGACGCTATGGACCATAGGCTGCCAGGCTCCTCTGTCCATGGGGTTCTCCAAGCCAACAACACTGGAGTGGACTGTCATGCCTTTCTCCAGGAATCAAACACTCATCTCTTATATTTCCTGCAATAGGCAGGCTGGTTCTTTATTATGAGTTTTCTTTTACTATAACATAGTGGTGACTTTGTAAAAGGTTAGCAATTTTAACAGCACATATACTCAGCTGTGTTCACATTATTCAATAAAATGTTTTCCAATGAATACTTGTTGTGGGATGCACAAGCATAGTTATCATCAATTAAGATTTTTTTTCCAATTTTGACTAAGGAAAGAAGAGTTTAACTTTCTTCAGGGTATGAAGTAGCTCAATCATTTAACGGTAGCATAAATATCTCATAATTTCTGTTTATATATGCCTTTGAGACACTTGTTAAGACTGCAAAGTCTAAGTGAAACACATGAATATTATTTTTCAATATTTTACACAACTTTTGGGAAGTTTCAGCAGATATAAAGTTTATTATCAATTGTGTCTTTGACAAAGCATAGTTAAAAGAAATTTACTGAGAAATTACTCTATCTAGCTAATTACCAGATGTTGTACTATATATTTCAATGCCTTTTTTATAATGAAATGGCAGTTTATGGAGCTAATATTACCACATTCTACAAATGAAGCCAGTCATTAAAATATGATATACATAAATACTAAAGCATTAAATAAGATGTATATTCATAAAAATGTCAAGAGTTGGAAGGAAATTTAGGTATTTCCAGTTTATCCATTTTCACTTGATGGTTGAGAAGCTAATCTGTTCAATTTCATCAAGCTACTTGCGGCCAGATCTAGGTCCAGAACCTCCATCATCTGATTCTTAAGACAATTTATAGTATATTTGGGCTCTCCCGATGGCTCAGCGGTAAAGGATCCCCTGCAAAGAATGAGGATAGGAAATGTGGGTTCAATCTCTGGATAGGAAAGACTTCCTGGATGAGGAAACAGTAAACCTCTCTGGTATTCTTCCCTTGAAAAGTCCAATGGGCAGAGAAACCTGGCGGGCTAGAGTCAGACATGACTGAGCAACTGAGCATGCATGCAGTGAGTCAGTTTCCACCTCCCTCCATGTCTCTCTCTTCCTCCCCTGCTTCATGCACACACACACACACTTTACCTTAATATAGTTCTTGCAAAGCAATCTGAACAAGCACATTTTAATATAAATTTGCATATTATACTCTGTGCTTTCTTATCAGCATTTTCTTTTGGCAGAAGAGCCCCAAAATAAAATGTATAAAAAAACCCAGCACAGAGCTTGCTACACACTGTGAGAAAAAAGTCTTTTTATCTTTTGTCAAATTAACTGAATTAGATCCTAGTAAGAGTAGAAATATCCCCAAATTGAAGTGTTCTCTGAAATAAGCCACAGAAATTCACTTGGTAAAATATTAATCTAACTCTGAGTCTAGAGTACGTGGCTGCACTCAATCACCTGCAAATAGACAACATGCTCCAGTCTCACCTGCTTGTTTCTTTACTTAAACATCCAAGAGATGACTCAGAGTTATTCAATGATTATCAGATAGGTATTTCCTTTCATATTAATGTATGTATTTTCTCCTGTGCAATACTAACATTTTTCCAGTAGCAACAGAGAAGTGATAAACTTCCTAAGGTAATGTGATTGATGCTGAATAAAATCTAATAAAAGTTAACCATAAGGCTTTGTGATAGAGTAAGTTATAATATTTACAATATTTGTAAATGTTACTCATTTATATTTTACCCTCTTAAAATTGAAAAATAATATAAGTAAGCAGTTCAATTAAAAAAAACACTGTAGACACCTTCTTGGCTACAATACAGGCTGTTTTAATTTTTAAAATAATCTAATAAAATGCCTCTGAGCAGTAAACAATGGTCAATGATATCTAGATAATAAAGTTAAGTTCACAGAGACACCCAAATCTTGTATCCAATAAGGATTTATTAGAAAAACAAACATTGACTAATTTATGATTTTAAATGGTTAAAATATAATTCAGGAAAAATATAAGCAAGTCATTTCCTTTCTAACAATTTAAAATGTAGAATGTTTAAACCTTATATATTTTTGCCAAAATAGTAATTACCCATAGATGACAGATGCTGCTCCCCACTTAATGGAGGGTCTCAAATTTTACTCTGCATCTCATTGGGAAGGAAATTTAAAATAGAATTAACTTGGGGAAAGACATCAGTGCTGTAACTCTTAGCACCAAATGTTTCTTCTTGGAGCACCAAATGCTTTAAGGAAAACATTCCAAGTATCAAAGTTTTCAGATAGATAAATATTTATGGATCAAATCCATAAAGAACAGACATTGTTATGAAATATATATAGATGCCTTCAAAACTTTCTTTCCAGGCAGAGTAGACACATAAGTTAGGAGTCATTTCCCACTTAATTGTTTTTGCAACCTTATGCAACACAAATGGATTGTGGATAAAGACTTAAACTGGCTTATTCACAGAAAGTAGATCTTGACTGACATTATGTCCAGAAAATTAAACAGGAACTGTTTCTCAATATAAAACACTATTAAACTGAAAGAAATGGCTTTATTTTAACCTTTTATATTCTTAATTGAAAGGCATAGAGATTTTCAACTTTGTCCTTTTGTGAAAAAACAACACTCCTTAAGCAAATTATTCTCAACTTGCTAGTTAGCAAAATCAGAGAAAATCATTAACCTAGTCTGTATCTTCAAGTGCAATAAAATTCCATCTGTCTTTGAACTTTATGAACAATACGTTTGTAGTCTGTTTATATAGACCACTGCCCCATCCTCTTCACTGAAAGTTCTTCCTAGTGATATTAGAACCGGAAATCCATTTTCCTTACAATCTACAGGAACCTACTTTGCCACTTAAGGGCAAAGGTCTACTTACAGTGCTCAGGTAAAAAATAAAAGTGTCATAGAAATGCCATATGATACCAGACGAATTCAAAGGAACTACCAAAGCAGACTTAGCTTCTGCATGTAACCTTGATTCTCTTCAATACCATTTAGAGGTGTGCACTGATAAGAAGAGCTTCCCTGATAGTTCAGTGGTAAAAAATCCACCTGCCAATGCAAGAAGCATGGGTTCAACCCCTGGGTCTGGATGATCCCCTGGAGAAGAAAATGACAACCCATCTCAGTATTCTGGCCTGGGAAATACCATAGACAGGGGACCCCGATGGATTACAGTCCATGGGATCCCAAGAGTTGGACATGACTTAGTGACTAAACAACTGATCAGAAATGAAATGCCAAATTAAGAAAACAGCATCTGTCCCAGATGCAAATGTAGAACAATGGTCTACAAGAACTCAATGGGGATGTATGTGGTTTCCAAGTTACACTTGCACACATGGATAATTACTACCAACACTATCATTTGTGACCATAACAGACATTTTGGAACTGGATACAATTCTGTCCCTGCAACTAGCCAAGACAATTCAATATTCAACCAAACAAGGCTTGAGTGTATGCGGGCTTAAAGAAAATGGTAGCCAAAGCACAGGTAAAATTTTATTTATGAATATGGAGACACATGACTTTGGATCCAGCCAGCCAGTGACATAAATAAACTCGAGCAAAAGATTCAAGCTAGAGGATATATATGTATGTCTATATATAAAAATTTGTGTGTCTGAGTAAGGCTTCTTGGAACAGTGCCACAAACATGAACACCAACCATCAGAATCACTCCCGTCCTTTGAAATTTCCATTAAGAGCACAATGGGGGTAATTATACTCGGATGCTCCAAATTGCTGTTTCCATCTTGTGCACTCACATGCCCGCCAAACATGAAATGTTCGCCTTCTCCTTTCCAACATGATGGTTGTTGAACTTATTTTTAGTGTCATTTGATAAGCCTTTGTGCTCGCAGAGAGACATCCCACTGACCCAGCCACTGGTCATTGTCTATACCAGTTCACATCAAAGCAGGCGCGCTTTGTCAGGTTTCCAGTCGAATATCCATTTCGCATCTGAAGTACAGTATCGAAAGTGACTAGATCATTTGAGCTTTTTCTTCAGCTGCTGCCTCCTTCCTCCCCCACAGTCTTTCTGCTCACGCTAACATAATTTGGCATCGTCGACGTGACACGATGGTGGTTTTTCTAAAAAAAAATTATAATACAGACATTTTCGATGTTTCGAGGTGGTCGACCCTCCTGATATTTTCATTTATAATTTGATGAGAGGAGGTTTTCTTGTTTTTCTCAACTGAATCACAACCAAGGTAGAGTGCCCCTCAAAAATCCGAGAAATACGCATACAGTAATAGGTCATTCAATGTCAAAAGGCATAAAAAAGATGAGCAAAATCTTCACAGGCTGCTGCTTGCTGTTGCCTTTAATTATATTAATTAAACTTTGAAATTTTCATGCAAAGAGAGTTGCTGGCTTGTGACGCTGAAGAGCCCTTGGAGATTTGGAGGAAGAAAAAAACCCTGAGCGGAAGCTTTGTGGTTACTGCTTCCTTTAAATTAAAAGCAAAACAAACTCCTAGGTATGTTTACAGATATTAATGCTTTATGCACTACTAAGCCCTAAACATAGCAAGAGGGGTAAATCGACCCATCACAGGGACATGCTCTCAAATCAGGAGTCCATTCAATTTCACTCAAGATCTCTGGTTAGAGGCTGTCTTCCTGTGGAATACTGCACTATTAATTTTCTTCTTTTCCCAAGTGCATAATGAAAGGAAGGTGTCTTCAAAAACTAAAGGCAAAATCTTGCTTGCTACCATTACCTTGAGGCATCCTGTCTACACTCTGTCACGCGTGTGCACTTTTCAGTGTTAGAATGACAAGATTTTCTAGTCAGAAGCTTCCCGGAAGGCGCGTTGCGGTAGGGGGATTTGGAAGGCTTTCATGGCCTGACATAGCTATAAGGCAATGGCCTCCATTATTTGCTGAGCCTGGTGGGAGATTTCGCATTCCCTCTGGCTACCAATCTTGCCATGTAAACACACAAGTGCCATGTTTCCATGTAAAACACTCCTTTCTCCATTCAGGATCCACCACGGCCAATTGTCTTTTTTCTCTCTATTTTGACATCATCTTCATACTTCTGTTTTCACTTTTTCCTCTTCTACACATTCAAGCAGACTTTCCTGTATAAACCACAGCATGTCCATTAATGTTCCTCTTTATTTTCAATGTCCTGAATCATGAGTTACCATTGAGTTTCATCAACTCCCATGTAGATGGCAGAACAAGTGTTAGAAAATGTTTGTGCAAGCAAAGCAGAAGGCAGAGAAAACATTTCCTGACTGAGAGGAATAAAGCTGCTCTTCCAAAAACTTCTGAAATGCACTTTTTTCATTTGGTTGGAAATCGGCGTTGTGAACGTGTGCCATCTTCGTACCTCTTGGCCTTCTTGTTTTCCTTTTACTGAGATGGAACTCGAGAGAAGTTTATGCACCGGCCCTAGGAAAGAAACAAATACTTATTGAAATGCTGAAATAATTATTTAAAAAGCCTGAGAACACCTAGTTTTTCTACTAAGATAAAACAAACAATTACTCAAGGTAAGGTCAACATTAAGATGAAACATGGTCATAATTTCCCCCCCCCCCCGCCCCTCCCCGGGTCAAAGCATGATGGTTTATTCAGATCTTTACCATAGCAAGTTCACCTACACAATGGCATGACAGAATTAGAGTGGGGAAAAAAAAACACAACAACTATGAGAAATAAAACTTTGGTATTGTTATTTAAAGAATAGTATTACTATCCTAGCAATAAAAACATCAAAGCCACAAACTCATATTTTCTATAATGAAATGAAAGTATCCCTTTATGCAAGCTGGTGCTTTTAAAGCTGATATAAAATTGGTGCTTCGAAAATGTATACATGAGGAGTGTATATAAGAGATTGAGAAGAAGAAGTCAGGGAGAAAGGGAGAGATGCCATTTCTTTGTGATTCCATTTTATAGTAGGCTTTCACAAGAGACTTATTAGCATTCTTGTCCACTACTCTCAACCATTTCTCACAACTGCACACTACCATTACATGGTCTCTACACATAGTGACTCGATTTGCACTGGACATTTCCAAAGAGAGTCTGCCATTCCAGTTCCTTAGCACTTCAATAAAGCTTATAGAGAAACACTGTTTCATATGTAACTATAAATAATCCAAGAACTAGTTGAAAATAAATTTCCAGTTAGTAATAAAAGATCCCCTTCTTCCCCTCCTTGGTGTGACAGTGCCAATGTCTTGTACTATCTAAATCATATCCAAATTCCTTAGTCCAAAGCTACCACACTGCTTTCTACTCCATCATCTTATGGAGATTGTCCTATTTCTCTTAATATCTGCTCTCTAACTTCATAGTTTAGACTGTCTTTGCATTTCCCTCTAAATCTGAAAATACATTTATTTCAGGTGTACAACCTTTGTACATGGTATATAAAAAGGAAACAAGATTTTGGTTTGTTTTCCTCTCAAAAATCACTCTACAACAAGTTGGCAATTTCAAAAATCAATGAAGAAATGTTAAATTTTGCTCTTGCCCATGTATGGATGCTAGAGTTGGACTGTGAAGAAAGCTGAGCACCGAAGAATTGGTGCTTTTGAACTGTGGTGTTGGAGAAGACTCGAGAGTCCCTGGGACTGCAAGGAGATCCAGCCAGTCCATTCTAAAGGAGATCAGCCCTGGGTGTTCTTTGGAAGGAATGATGCTAAAGGTGAAACTCCAGTACTTTGGCCACCTCATGTGAAGAGTTGACTCACTGGAAAAGGGAGGGATTGGGGGAAGGAGGAAATGGGGATGACAGAGGATGAGATGGCTGAATGGCATCACCGACTCGATGGACGTGAGTTTGAGTGAACTCCGGGAGTTGGTGATGGACAGGGAGGCCTGGCGTGCTGCGATTCATGGGGTCTCAAAGAGTCGGACGTGACTGAGCCACCGAACTGAACTGAACTGAAGAGGCAAATATTCATCAAATTACCTGCCTTCTAAATAATTTTGGAGGTAATGTTATTACTACAATTGTCGATTTTATTCCTTATTTGTGCCTAATGTCTATAGATAATATCTGTGCAAAAGGAAGTGGGAGAAAATCATGGAGAAGACTACTTTAGAATGAGATCAAAATTCCTTCAAAATGAAATGATCACAGGTCATGTACTTAGACTGTATTTTTGTATTATCTAGAACCTTCAAACAAGATTTTCAGAATGACTATTAAGGAAAAAGATGCTTTTCTCCAGATTAGCTACATTTGGCATCAAGTGACAAGAAAAGCATTTTTAAATGTTATTTTCATGATATATCCCTTTTGAAAAAAATTTTTCCAGGGGAGTAGGAAGGAAAATGACATAATTACTAAATATTTGGGCAAAGCAGTAAATCAGTACACTTCTGAGCCATGACGGTATAAATAGTATAAATACATACAATGAGAAATAGATTTTAACTGTGCATATTAAAACAATGATGTATATTAAAAATATTATTTTCTGCAGTTTTCCAAAACCAAACAAAAGGAAATATATGAGGAATGGCATTCAGAGAGCAAAGATACAAATTAATGACATCTTTTCTTATGTGTTTATTGGACCAAAAATGTAACAGTTTTCTCTCTTCTATATCATTTTGAAAAAGAAGTTATCATGAATTTCTACTTTTATTTGCATTTCATCACTAGTTAACTAGATTTAGGTATAAAGTTCTTTCTCTGACCATTTCTATTCTACAAATCAGATTAACCTTAGTGATGCTGATTCATTTATTTTAAGCAATTGGAGGGTTAAAACAGAGAAATTCATAGTACACTTGAATTTTCAAAATCATCTAAACTATTCCAGACTAAATTATTTTCTATTTCATTTGGTGTGGTTTAATTAAAGACCTAAAAACTAAAATGAAGAAAGCCCTACTGATTTTCACCCTGAGGTCCTTACTCCAACCTTGGGATTAAGTACTGATCATCAGTCCATTGATTTAAGCACCTCAAAACCCTGGTGAATACCATAAATACCCTGGATTTTAGCACACATATTGATAAAAACAACCAAATACCTCCTCTTCTTCTAATCATGTACTCAGTGTTTTTCACTTTTATCAAGATCTGATCATGTTTTCATTTACAGGAATTCAGAAGTTGGTAACTTAGAGGAGTTTTGTTCAGAAGTTACTTCCTCTGTTTAAGCCTTCCTCAACTCACTCAGTCATGTGGCTCTTTCCCCGAAACTGCATCTCTATAATGGCCAAACCACATTGCACCATAATTGCTTGCTCCAAGACCAAAAGAAAAGATAGTGCTCAAATCTGAGTGCTCCAAAGCTTGAATATGTATCCCAGTTCTGTTATTTATTAACTGTGGGATCATGAGCAACTTATGGTTTCTTCATCAATAAAAGGGGATTAAAAATTGAATGTTTAAAAGACTATTAAATTTGTTAATAAATATCTATAAAGCACTTAGAATAGTACCTGGCATATAGTAAACTCTCATTTAGAAAACAGTTACTATCCATCTCCTGTATATGATGTTATTGCACAATGTCTAACATAGAACAGACATGTAATAAATACTTGCTCAGAAACAACTGGACAGATGGATGGTGTATTAAAAAAAGAATACCTCTACTTGGCGATAAGAAGACCTTGAAAATGGGAAGACAGAAAAAGTTCGAATTTGAGAGAGGGAAAAAAAATGGATTACAAAGGAGAAAAATACAACAGTGGAGAGAAGATGATATGGAAAAACATAGAATAGAGTAGTTCTAAAAAGAAAAGACAGATAAATAATAATCAAGAAATAAACTATTGGCCAAAGGAAATTTTTATTTAGTATTCCATCAGTTATCTTACTCCCAGGGGATTATTTCATGCTAGCTACTACCATTCACTTACCAGAATATTCTAAAATCAAGGCAACATACCCTGGTTGCAAGTGGCTGTAATTAAGAGTCTGTGGGCCTTCAAATGGTACTCAATACTAAGCTTACAAAACCTGTCACTATCATGTTAATTACATTTAAGGTCAAGAATGTTTGGGCTGCCATTGATATCATGGCAAAGCAAGCACGCTAGGCCAGAACACTGCAGAGCAATTTTTGTTCACAGGAAATGGGATATGACAGGGCTTATAGGTCTGCTATATCCTCATGCTTACAATGCCTATGCAATAAAGGTTTGTTACCAAGGTAACAAGGAAAGCAATATAAACTAGCTTGAGCAATGACTCACCACTGAATGGTTCAGAATGGAAAATATTAGTAGTAAAGAGCGATTCTTTTCCTGAGAGTGTTTCACTTAGTGTGCATGGGCATGTTCAGCCTCAGTCGTGTGGGACTGTTTGCGACTCTATACACTGTAGCCCGGCAGGCTCCTCTGTTTGTGGAATTTTCCAGGCAAGAATACTGGAGTGGGTTGCCACTCCACCTCCAAGGATCTTCCTGACCCAAGGATTGAACATGCATCTCCTGCATTGCGGGCAGATTCTTTACTGCTAAGCCACCAGGGAAGCCCCCCTATTTCACTGTAATTATAAACAATCAAGCTCTGAAAATTTTTTAAAAAGTTAGTTGAACTAACCTAAATATACAGAAATACACACAGATACATAATTTTAATACTTTATTCTCTAAATAGAGGTTAATACTAGTACCAGGTAAAGCACTATAGACTCTCTAAAATAAACCACTAAAATTGTAATATGCTAAAACAAATGAACACAAGGTTCCTGCTAGCAAGAGTTAAAATAGATGTGGCTTCCTAAGGTGGCTCAGTGGTAAAGAATCTGCCTGCCAATGCAAGAGACGCAAGAGATGCGAGTTTAATCCCTGGGTCAGGAAGATCCTCTGGAGCAGGAAACGGCAACCCACTCCAGTATTCTTGCCTGGAAAATTTCACGGACAGAGGAGCTACAATCCATGGGGCTGCAGAGTCGGACACAACTGAGCATGCATGCAATATTATATTTATGCTACATTTTACAAAATAATAAAAGAAGCTTGAATTCAGGTGACACAGTGTTTAGAGAATAATATATAATAACATGTAACATTGTATTATGCATGCACGCTAAGTTGCTTCAGCTATTTCTGACTTTGAGACGCTATGGACCCCACCAGTCTCCTCTCCAGACAAGAATATTGGAGTGGGTTGCCATGCCCTGTCCTTCTCCAGGAGATCGTCCTGACCCAGGGATTGAGCCTGGGTCTCTTGCATTGCAGGCAGAAACAAACAAACAAACAAACAAACATTAATTTTCTCTATATTTATTTTTATTGAATATTTTAAAAATAATTTTCCTGACTTAAAATCATGCTCTAATCATGCATCTAAATAATGGATGAAAACAAAGTATGCTGTTGTTGTGATGATTTAGGTAACACCATATTATTTATTCAATTAGTCAATCACTACAACCAATCTGAATTTTTATCATGCTTTGTAAATCACTAGTTCATAAGTTTCAAGATTTACCTTCTTAATATGTTAATCAATGAGGCAAATAAACTGTAAACAATATGGTTATTGGCATATTTACCAACATAAGTTGTAGAATATTAGAAAGGCATTATATATTAATAATTGAAACCATGGTATTATGATCTGGGAATGACAGTTTATTTACCTTATAAAAATTATGGCTTAAAATGAATAAAACTGCCACACTTTGAATGTAAAACTATTTTATGCAACTTTATATTGAGCACATTACCTAATTAGTGAGCTTCTGTGGCAAGAGAACGCACGCATTACTAGTGAAAGCATAAACTGGCAAAAATTATATAGTAAGCCACATGTGTAATCAGTCTTTAAAAGCTTATATTCCTTGACTCAGTAATTTCATGTTGGGAATTCAGCCCAGCAAAGTATCTAGACAAAGATTTCAAAATGTTTACCACTGCGTTTTTATAATATGAAAAATATAAGTTATTTTATATTTATTTCTATCAGAGGAAAATTAAATTATGATTCATCTATCATATATGTAGCCATTAAAATAGAAAAATTTTTAAATATTTAAATTTCTAGGGATATAATAAGTGAAAAAATTCCAGTTGGTGTATATATATATTTATTATTGGGCTTCCTTTGTAGCTCAGTTGGTAAAGAATCTGCCTGCAGTGCAAGAGACCCAGGTTTGATTCCTGGGTTGGGAAGATCCCCTGGAGAAGGAAATGGCAACCCACTCCAGTATCCTTGTCTGGAAAATCTCATGGACAGAGGAGCTTGGTGGGCTGCAGTCCATGGGGTCGCAAAGAGTCGGGCATGACTGAGTGACTAACACTTACTTACTTACTATATTTGTTGTTATGCGATGTGTATGTCAGGCAGGCTTCCCTAGTGGTTCAGATGGTAAAGAATCTG
>SJYC01131941.1:0-11763 GCA_006408675.1 Madoqua kirkii
GACTGCAAGGAGATCCAACCAGTCCATCCTAAAGGAAATCAGTCCTAAATATTCATTGGAAGGACTGATGCTGAGGCTGAAACTCCAATACTTTGGCCACCTGATGTGAAGAACTGACTCACTGGAAAAGACTCTGATGCTGGGAAAGACTGAGGCAGGAAAAGGGGACGAAAGAGGATGAGATAGTTGGATGGCATCGCCGACTCCATGGACATGAGTTTGAGTAAGCTCCAGGAGTTGGTGATGGACAAGGAGGCCTGGCGTGATGCAGTCCATGGGTTTGCAGAGTTGGACATGACTAAGTGACTGAACTGAACTGATGCAAACTCAGGGGGTGGCTACATTTAAGATGAGAAAATGCTTGGTAAAATATTATGTGAATGTTATCATAAAAACTGTGTAACAGTATAAAAACAAAAATAATATAATTTTAAAGTAGGATGGAAATTAGTACTTATATAGTATGGTATCACCTATATTTTAAAAAGAAGTTCAGAAAAAATTTTAAGTAATATTTTCTTTAATAGTTTTGGTTTGTGTGATACTTATAAGAAGATTTCTGGGCTTCTCTGGTGGCTCAGACAGAAAAGAATCTGCTTGCAATGCCGGAGACCTGGGTTCAATTCCTGGGTTGAGAAGATTCCATGGAGAAGGGAATATTCTTGCCTGGACAATCCCCATGGACAGAGCAGCCTGGTGGGCTACAGTCCATGGGGACGCAAAGAGTTGGATATGACTGAGCAGATTTCACTTTCACCTTTTTTCCATAAGAAGATATTGATTTCTTCTCTTCCTAAAACTTTTGTAGTTTTTCTTTAGTAACTGCTTGCTTTATAATAACAAAGTGTTGAAAGATAACTTACCTCTTTAGTTATTTATGTATTTAACCCTACCTTATTCCACACACACACACACACACACACACACACACACTGAAATTAACTGTAAACTCTAATCTCACCTTGAATTAAATTACTGGAAGAAACTAAATGGCTGTTAATATTTTGAGTGCTCTCTCAGATACAAACTGTGGCATATGAAAAATGGGTACAAAAAACAGTAGAACAGAATTTTTGGAATAAAGAGTATCAGTAAATGACCATCAGTGCTCCTGAGGAGATAAAAGGAGTAGGTGGGCTCTTTCTATCTTTGAAAACCAAGTCTATTTGAGTAATGTGTCTTTTCCACTATAATGTCCTCATTTATAAATTTTGGACAATAGCATGTCCTCATGGAGTAAGGGGGAGAACTGTGGGCATCCCCTGAAGATCAATGCCTGACACAGGATGATTACTAATAAATGCCACGTGTTCTTACCACTGTTTCTGTCTACCAGAGAGGAACTGGCAAATAGTATGGTGCATAGAGTTGTTTTAAAGAAAACTTCAAAGCAGATATTGGAGGGGAAAAAAAAGCCTTCATTAGTCAAGTTCCAATCAAAAGAAATACTATCTATTCAGCGATTCTTTCATCAAGAACATCAAGAACACAGTCATCAGAGTGAGATCCTGTGTGGTTTCAGACGAATGACTCTGGACATTCTATTAAGAAAACAACTATATAGTTAAAAAAAGCCTTCATTAGTCAAGTTCCAATCAAAAGAAATACTATCTATTCAGCGATTCTTTCATCAAGAACATCAAGAACACAGTCATCAGAGTGAGATCCTGTGTGGTTTCAGACGAATGACTCTGGACATTCTATTAAGAAAACAACTATATAGTGTCAGCCATAGCTAAAGACAGACAGGTTTGTAATATGCTCCTAAGATTAAAATGCATGCCCTCTACCAATGTGGAAAGTTTAAAATTTTTATGTTCCTTTTTTTTGGGGAAAAAAAAAAGGCAATGCATCTGCCAGTCAAAATAAGCACTCTCTCCTCCATGCTAACCCAACTTCTCAGCACAAATGGGTTGGATTTCAGTGACCACACCTCATTCTTCCTTCAGTTTTCACCTTTACACAAGATATGACTTGGTGTTGGTGGTTTAATGGCTGAGTTGTGTCCAATTCTTTGTAACCCTATGGAGAGTAGCCCACCAGGTTCCTCTGTCCACAGAATTTCCTAGGCAAGAATACTGGAGTGGGTTGTCATTTTCTTCTCCAGCGATCTTCCCAATCCAGAGATCAAATCACATCTCCTGCATTGGAGGTGCATTCTTCACTGATTGAATCACCAGGGAATCCCCAGGACATAATTTACTCAACTAGAAACAGCACTGCTGAAATTATACATAGCTCATGATAATACAACATGAACCACAAATACAAAAATGAAGTAGTGACAAGGAGTGACAATGCGGAGGCACACTGTTTCAGGAGAAACACCGAACACAGAAAGAAGAGCTCAAAAGTGAGCTGGACTGGAAAGAAGAGGATCTAAAACTGGAGGAAGGGTGAGGGCGAGGTCAAACATGAATATGACGATGCAAAGTAGAAACCAAAGAGAAGACACCACATTAAGATGTAGGCTTACATGCCTATGGTGTATGTTGCAAAATGGGAAGGAAGCCTTCTTTCCCTTGGCTGCAGAAACTGTAATATGAAGAAATTTCAAGATGTCTGCAATTCAATCAAAAGACCAGCATCTAAGGTGACTTAGAGTGAAGATGCTGTGTCCACCCTTGTGTATGCTGGCCACCTGTTTTTGGTAGAAACATTTACTATTTCACATTCACTGTATTAATAGGTAGTACATTTATATAGCTGTCTAGCTGTTGTAGAGCCACGCTGAAGAGTAACACTTGAGTTAAACTACTCCTAGGAGATGACTTAGCTTCTAGTAGAATCTATCTTCTTAAATGATAAATGCTTGTCTTGAAAAAAACAAAATAAAAGCACCAAGAACTATGACCCCATTCTAAAGTTGTAAGAAACTGGGACTTATCAGTATTTGACATATGTACAACCTGATTACAGGCTTCCCAGGTGGTGCTAGTGGGAAAGAACCCACCTGCCAATGCAGGAGAGGTAAGAGATGCAGGTTCAGTTTCTGGGTTGGGGAGATCCCCTGGAAGAGGGCATAGCAACCCACTCCAGTATTGTTGCCTGGAAAATTCCATGAACAGAGGAGCCCGGCGGCTACAGTCCATGGGGTCTCAAAGAGTGCAGCACAACTGAAGTGACTTAGCATACATGCACAAAGAACCTAATTACAGGCCATATGTTCTAAAACTAAAATATTATTCATGGTCCTAAAGGTAGGGAGTAATCATACCATTGTCAGAATCATTATGATTCTCCTCTTTAAAGGAATTTAAAGTTGTTTCAATCATTGCTCTTAAACAAGTATACAATAAATAACCTAATTATTTAGTCAGAGGCTCATTCTTTTGCTGGATTTTTACTGCTAAGTCACTTCAGTCATGTCCGACTCTACGACCCCATAGATAGCAGCCCACCAGACTCCCTCATCCCTGGGATTCTCGCATGAAAGTGAAAAGTCAAAGTGAAGTCGCTCAGTTGTGTCCGACTCTTAGCAACTCCATGGACTGCAGCCTATCAGGCTCCTCTGTTCATGGGATTTTCCAGGCAAGAGTACTGGAGTGGGGTGCCATTGCTGGATTTTTAATTGATCTCTATTCAGATACATTTCAGGTACAGTTATAACTGGACATGGAGCAACAGACTGGTTCAAAATTGGGAAAGGAGTATGTCAAGCCTGTATATTGTCACCCTGCTTATTTAACTTACATGCAGAGTACATCATGAGCAATGCTGGGCTGGAAGAAGCACAAGCTGGAATCAAGATTGCTTGGAGAAATATCAATAACCTCAGATATGCAGATGACACCACCCTTATGGCAGAAAGCAAACAGGAACTAAAGAGCCTCTTGATGAATGAAGGTGAAAGATGAGAGTGAAAAAACTGGCCTAAAACCCAACTTTCAAAAAAACAAAGTTCATGGCATCCAGTCCCATCACTTCATGGCAAACAGATGGGGAAATAATGGAAACAGTAGCATTGGGCTCTGTTGGGCTCCAAAATCACTGCAGATGGTGAGTGCAGCCATGAAACTGAAAGATGTTTGCTCCTTGGAAGAAAAGCTATGACTAACATAGATAGCATATTAAAAAGGGGAGACATTATTTTGCTAACAAGCATCCATCTAGTCAAAGCTATGGCTTTTCCAGTAGTCATGTATGGATGTGAGAGCTGGATCATAAAGAAAGCTGATCATTGAAGATAAACACTTATACTTTGGAACTGTGGTGTTGGAGAAGACTCTTGAGAGCCTCTTGGACTACATGAAGATCAAACAAGTTAATCCTAAAGGAAATCAATTCTGAATCAGTATCAGAGGGACTAATGCTGAGACTGAAGCTCCAATACTTTGGGCACCTGATGCAAAGAGCCGACTCATTGGAAAAGACACTAATGCTGGGAAAGATTGAAGGCAGAAGAAGGGAATGACAGAGGGCCAGATGGTTGGATGGCATCACCAACTTGGTGAACATGAGTCTGAGCAAACTCATGAAGGACAGGAGACAGTGAAGGACAGGAAGCCTGGCATGCTGCAGTCCATGGGGTCACAAAGAGTTGGACATGACTGAGCGACTGAACGACAATATTCAGATACATTTTTAAATGACACAATGCTATTCAACTGCTATTTTCAAATCTTCTGTCATCAAAACTTGGCTATTCTCTTTCAAAACTGCTACCATTCTCTTTCCTAAATTAGTACTATAATTAGTAGCATTGTAATCAACCTCCCCTACCTACAATTTCTCTATCTATGAGTTCTGCAATGGCAAATTCAGCGAACCTCAGCCTGAAAATATTTGGGAAAAAAATCCAGAAATTTCTAAAAAGTGAAACTTGAATTTTCCACGCGCTGGCAGCTATTTAGATAGCATTTACATTGTATTAGGTATAATAAGGAATCTGGGGATGATTTAAGATACACAGGAGCATGTGTGTAGGCTATATGCAAATACTACTACCATTTTACATAAAAGACTTGAGCATCCACAGATTTTGTATTCTGGAACCAATGCTCTGGATACTGGAGACTGGGGAACAAATGTACTTAAAATCCTGCTTCGATGAGTCCCACACAAGTTTTCCCCTTAATCACACATCTAAAACTTAAATGAACACCCAAAATGTTCTCATATTTTTCTAATTCAATGAATGCTTCTTCTCCTTTTAAGAAAATTTATTTTCTCATAAAAGTTCAAGCATAACTGCTGATGGAAAGAAATAGTGAAATATTTCAACAGTATTCAAATTGGTCTCAGGGATTGGAGAATGATGCAAAAGAAATAAAAATCTCATATTAAAACTAAAAGATAGTGAAGAAAAAACTAACATGTGAAATAATCAGAGAGCAATTAATTTAAAAATTATTGCACAATATTTAAAATAATTCACTTTAAGCTCTGGTTATTTATTGTACTCTGACGTATAATGGCTTTTGCACTTACACATATTCCTACCCACTACTATACAAGAATAAAAGCTACCTTTCTAGTTTCTATTTTTCTGTCTCTTGCACAATTCTAGACACAAAGTGAGCAAGTAATAAATAACTTCACTATGCATTCATTCAATCATTTGGAGGCATTTCTCATTTAAATCTTTGTTACAAAGAAGAAAAAGGGTGTTGGTGATTTTTTCTTTACTTTAAAAATTAATAAATGAAGGAGTCTTAATTTTATAAAACTTAAAAACATCAGAAATTTAATTAAGCTTTTAATTCAGTGATAAAGAATAGGAATCAATCACTATAGTCTCAACAGTAGTATTAAGAAAACAAGGTGCCCATTTCAGTTCTTTAATGAGGCAATTACCAGTAATAGGAAAAGCTCAAAAGATTCAGATTTGGCTCAATTAAATTCCTTGAAAATCAATCTCATATAACCATCTAACATAGCACAAAACAAAGAGAAGAAATTCTCTAGACAATTATTTGCAATATCCATAAAAGTTTAGGCTGAGGCAGCCAGTTTCTGATTATATACGTTCAGACATATCTTTATCGACAACTTCACTATAGTAAATTCATAGATAACTGTCTATCTGCAAGTGACTTTTCTGCCATTCACTTGGGCCATTTTTTTTCCAATTCTAATTTGTAAGTCATATTTACCCTGATAGAGGTATTGCCTAGAATGTGACACAACATATATCTGTTTCCGAATCAGAAATAAAGAAATCACAAAATCACTGACAAAGTACAACTTGAGGACTTAAGTATCTATTACGCCAAATATTTGTACTGAACATCAACCATGCTGCCTAGCCTTGTGTTGGTGTTTCAAAAATGCCTAATATTTTTGAATAGTTCATTGCTTTTGAGTGAAAACAAGAAATGATATTTGACATAGTTACTATTTTATTCTAGTTTTCACTAATCAATGATGCCTTATCCATTCCTTATTTTTAGGAATTTGTTGCTTCAACACCTCACAAAAAAATTTCATGAGGTTGGTAATACACATTACTATTGTCCACTTAGACAGAGATGGTCAGAAGGAAAGTTCAGTTTAGTCACTCAGTTGTGTCCCACTCTTTGTGACCCCATGAACCGCAACACGCCAGGCCTCCCTGTCCATCACCAACTCCCGGAGTTCATCCAAACTCATGTGCATCAAGTCGGTGATGCCATCCAATCATCTCATTCTCTGTCATCCCCTTCTCTTTCTGCCCCCAATCTTTCCCAGCATCAGGGTGTTTTCAAATGAGTCAGCTCTTCACATCAGTTGGCCAAAGTATTGGAGTTTCAGCTTGAATATCAGTCCTTCCAATGAACAGCCAGGACTGATCTCCTTTAAGATGGACTGGTTGGATCTCCTTGCAGTCCAAGGGACTCTCAAGAGCCTTCTCCAACACCACAGTTCAAAAGCATCAATTCTTTGGCACTCAGCTTTCTTCACAGTCCAACTCTCACATCCATACATGACCACTGGAAAACACATAGCCTTGACTAGACAGACCTTTGTTGGCAAAGTAACATCTCTGCTTTTTAATATGCTGTCTAGGTTGGTCATAACTTTCCTTCCAAGGAGTAAGCATCTTTTAATTACTTGGCTGCAGTCACCATCTGCAGTGATTCTGAAGCCCAGAAAAATAAAGTCAGCCAAGGTCTCCACTGTTTTCCCATCTATTTGCCATGAAGTGATGGGACCAGATGCCATGATCTTAGTTTTCTGAATGCTGAGTTTTAAGCCAACTTTTCACTCTCCTCTTTCACTTTCATCAAGAGGCTCTTTAGTTCTTTACTTTCTGCCATAAGGATGGCCTTACAAATAGCTGTGAAAAGAAGGGAAGTGAAAAGCAAAGGAGAAAAGGACAGATATAACCATTTGAATGCAGAGTTCCAAAGAATAGCAAGGAGAGATAAGAAAGCCTTCCTCAGCGATCAAACCAAAGAAATAGAGGAAAACAATAGAACGGGAAAGACTAGAGATCTCTTCAAGAAAATTAGAGATACCAAGGGAATATTTCATGCAAAGATGGCCTCAATAAAAGATAGAAAAGGTCTGGACCTAACAGAAACAGAAGATATTAAGAAAAGGTGGCAAGAATACACAGAAGAACTGTACAAAAAAGATCTTCATGACCCAGATAATCACGATGGTGTGATCACTCACCTAGAGCCAGACATCCTGGAATGTGAAGTCAAGTGGGCCTTAGGAAGCATCACTATGAACAAAGCTAAGTGATGGAATTCGAGTGGAGCTATTTCAAATCCTGAAAGATGATGCTGTGAAAGTGCTGCACTCAATATGCCAGCAAATCTGGAAAACTCAGCAGTGGCCACAGGACTGGAAAAGGTCAGTTTTCATTCCAATCCCAAAGAAAGGCAATGCCAAAGAATGCTCAAACTACCAGAAGGAAAGAACACTGAACAAAATGGTTAAGTTCTCTTGCTAAGTATGAAAGCAGAGTGTCATTCACTTCCGAGCTTGAATCAAGTCAATTAAAACCTGCCAGAGGCTTTGCAAAGCCTACCACCACTAGTGCTACTCATACAAATTACAAAATATTTTACTCCAGAGGATATCTCTGTGAGCCACAGAACACTAACAGAAAAGCAAGACAGACAAGAGAGGTCTAGAATTCAAGCTCATTAAATGTATCCAAAATGTTTCTGCCTTTTCATGCCAAGGTCTCTATAAGCAATTCAGTCCCTACAGAAAAATGTGAATGATGCTGAAAAAGGAGGACATTAAGGATTGCTACTTTGTTATTCATGGTGGTTAATATATTGTATTATATATAGGAATAATTACTACAGTTATACTCATTAAAAGCCACTAAATCACAAGACCATTTTAAACTGCTGCAGTAGGAGAAAAACGTTCAGATTTTTACAGTATCCAATTCTGGCACCCCACCAAAAAAATGATGTCCTGTACTACTTGAGAGATTAAAAAAAAAAATGTGAACATGAGTTCTGGTACTTACGTGTATATTTCTAATTTGTGTGACAAATAAAAGGTATTTCTTTCAGCCTTCAGAATTAAAAAGTCCTGCTCTATGCCTGTCACAACAGAAAAGCAAGCCACTGGCCTAGTGCTGGCGCCCATATGGTTGTTACACATACGTTTGTGAGTTTGGAACAGTGTGCTTTGTGTTGGCCATTTTAATTTCAATAGGCTGTTAATCTCTTAAATACATTAAGCATGTCCACCCCTGCTGCTAGGGTCTCCGGCCCCTCTGCTTCTCCCTCCTTCCAGCTCAGGGTTTTTGCCTTAGATCTGGAGGTTTCAGCCGAGTGACTCCTGCCAACAGGAAGGCAGAGAAGTTCTTTTAAAATTACAGAGGTGTTTTGAAATTGCCTAGTGACACTATAATTTCCTATTCTTAAACTTCATACAATGAAGCCTAAGTGTTTTTCAAACAGATAATGCTGGTTTTTACAAACATGACTTGAATTATTAACTTAGATCTAGGCTTAGTTTCAAGCAGCTTCATTGGAGACAGACTCGTCCATGATAGAGCTACCTTGGTGATGAGTGTGGGGTTCCCTCGGCCCCCTTCACATTTATACTACAGAGAATTGTCCACGGAAAGGAAAGATGAGAAAGCAAACAGGTGGCAATTTCTTTGGCCAATGAGAAAACTCGGTATGTTAAGAAATATGTACAAAAGTCCAATATGAAAATCCCTTCTTTAGGAAAATACTCCCCAATTATTTTATGTAGTAGTTGTTAACCTCAATATGGAATAATCATATTCCTCAAAATTCCCATTACAGTTTAGACTTCTAGATTTGTAAGTCAACCACCATCCATCTTATATCATTTTACTGGAAGAAGTGCACTGATTTCCTATGTACTGTTACTGTTACTAATGGCTCAAACACATGTTAACATTGATTGAACACTGACTTCATGCCAGGCAATGTTCAAAGTGTTTTACATGTAATAACTCGTACAGTCTTCACAAAATAAGCAGGGTATTTATATGACTTAATGCCAAGGAGGCAATTTTATGTTTTCCTTTTTATGAAAAAAGAAACTGCTTATTTTAGAACCCTGGGGCATTTATGGAAATGCAGAAACCTTTTATTCAGCATTTGAGAAGTACTTAATGTGACGGGCTTTCCTGGTGGTTCAAACAGTAAAGAATCTGTCTGCAATGCAGGAGACCTTGGTTCAGTCCCTGGGTCAGGAGGATCCCCTGGAGAAGAAATGGCACCTCACTCCAGGATTCTTGCCTGGAGAATCACAGGGACGGAGGAGACTGGTGGGCTACAGTCCATGGGACTGCAAAAAGTACGACATGACTGAGCGACTAACATCCTACTTCTGCTTTAGTTTGATGTAATAAAGATAGATATTTTGGATTCATCCAGAAAAGAATGTTATTTTCTAAGCTGATACTATACACTGAATTATAAATTTTTAAAAGGCCAAGAGAGAAGTGTTTAGGTCCTTCGGCTTATCCATTTAGCAAATCAAAATATGATTATTTATAGCAATACCATAAGAAAATTTACCATCTGAATTCCATAACTACATGAAAGATTTTAATACAGATATCTTTAATGTTTGGAACATATTTTGTCGGGGAGATTTGTTTTTATTTTATTTTCCTTTCAAATTTTTATTTTATATTGGAGTATTGATGTTTTTCATCTTAATAAACCTACTATCTATTGATCTGAGATTCTCAATACAAGTTGAAATCAAAATACTCAGTTTTCACTAGATCCCTTTGAATCAGAACCACTTCAGACTCGCTTTTGTGGAGCTCACTTGGCACTCTTCCAGGAGCCTCAGCCATCAAACTTCTGGTAGAAGAATGAGTGAAGGAGCCCCATGCAGTCAGAAAGGTCTGAATTATACCGACTGGAGCTGAATTTATTTTGATCATCACAAAGAGGCCCTATCTTAACATATCTGTTCTTACACATAAATATATACCCAGATTTATCCACTAAATTTTTTAAAAATAAAAATTCTAAAAGCGAAAGCAGGAAAAGTAAGCTCTTCTAGAGCAGAATATATGAAGTGGTAAAAATGTAGAGTGAGAATGAAACTGAGAAGCAGAGGCTGCCAAATCTGGAAATATAATAAGTATGTAACAGCAAATATTTATTAAGAACTTCCTGGATTTCAGTCACTGGGTTATGTGCTTCACTATTTCATCTAATCTTCAGTAATCGGGGGTGGCAAGTGCTATTATGAAATAATTTTTGTTTTAGATATTTTTAAAAAGCAAAATGAGCTTTGGAGAGCCCGAGAATGTGCTTAAGGGCACAGAGTAAACCATACAACCAAGAATGGAACCCAGGTATCATAAATCAGTTGAGTCGTATGCCCCTGTGAACAGACTAAGATGAACATCTGTGTGTAAAATGTTTATTGGGCAGCACTGTCAGAAACAACCCTTGTTTCTGTGAAGAACATAGGATTGGACAAAGAGAGAATTTGTTTTGTGTTTCAGTTTCAACAGAGGCCTCAATCAATTCCATGACATTTCTGAAGCTTCAGGTTAAAAAGCCTTTGCACACCCAGATCACTGAATGTGGGTTGTCCTATTCTATTACTATGGAAACTTCAGAGGAAATCCAGTCCTCATGAACTGCCCATCATTTAAAAAGAAAAAAAGAGGGACTTCCCTGCTGGTCCAGTTGTTAAGAATCCACGTGCCAGTGCAGCAGACGTGGGTTCAGTCCCTTGTCTGGGAAGATTTCACATGCCACGGAGCAGCTAATAAGCTCGCGTGCCTAGAGCCCCTGCTCAGCGAGGAGAGAAGGTACTATAAGAAGCCCACACACAGCAACTAGAGAAAGCCCCGAGGAGCGACACAGATCCAACGCAGCCAGAAATAAATAAATAAATAAAGATTGGGAAATGGCAATAAGCATAACCAACCTCTGTTTTGTTTTTCAATTGAAGGTATTCCTTTTTTAGAATATTAATACTATCTGAAGATCTATATCAGACAGTTTATGTCCTGTCAGCTAAAGTCCTTATCCCTAACCCTTGGATCTAGATATCATATAAAATTTAAAAAAGGCACAATGCTTTCTCTTTTCTTAGTAAAGTAAGGATTTATATAGCCATGTGAGACAATATTCAAAATTGCTATGAGCCTCTTCTACATGTGAGATGCCTACTTATTCTGCAAGAAGCAAATAGGAACCAACTATAATAACTGACTTGTAATCTCTACTTCTCAGCTAGATGGGGCTATTTTAAGACTAATGATAATGGCCACCCCAAGCTAAAGTGGTTCTTCCCATTAGAATTGTTCTCTCTCCAAATTCCGGGCCAAGTAGATTATTCACATTTGTTTCATTC